>VYZX01007863.1:0-146533 GCA_013401335.1 Brachypteracias leptosomus | reverse complement strand
GGCGAGAAGCGACGGGCGCTTTTCTGCTTCGCCGCTCCAGACCGCTACGGGCGGGCGGCGCGGAGCCGGCAGGGAGGGAGCTCCGGCTGCCGGGGGATGCCGGCCGGCGCCGGGCAGCGGCGGGGATGCGCTCCCGGGGCGGCGGGGATGAGCTCCGGGAGCAGCCCGGGCAGCGGCGGGGATGCGCTCCCAGAACGGCCCGGGGATGCTGTACGGGCCGAGGGATGCGCCAGGTCGCCTCTCCCGGTGGCTGCCGCAGCCAGGCAGGAGCGGAGGGAGGCAGCGAGGTGCCGGGGGGGCGGCAGGTGCCGTCCCGGGGCTCGTCCCGTCCCGTCCCCGCCGGGTGCTGAAGGGGCCTCGGCGCTCCCCGGGCAGCCCCGCCCGGCACAGGCAGCGCTGGGAAGTTTGGGATCGCCTGGGGGGCAATTTGTTTGCACCCCCCGTTGAAATCAGAGCCCATCGTTCCTCAGCTTTGGAAATGAGGAGCCCTTGGCGCAGTTGCTTTGGCTGACTCGGTCACCCGGGAGATTCTCTTTAATCCACGTACAAGTCAACCGAAAAGGAACGGAGCAATGGAAGAAAATTTCCATAGTCCGAAGTGATGGGTTTTTCTCGCCCAATTTAGCAATGCCCTGGTGGAATATCCCTGCGTGTGCTTACGCTTTAAATTAATTAGGCAGCATCCTAATGATAACTTAATAATGACTCTCCCTGTTTTAAACATACCGACTCCTGAATTGGGACTGGGTGCTTTAGGATGCAAATGAAACCAGTGGGGATTTGGATGATTTCCTTCATCTGCTTAAGTTTTCCTTTTGTTGTTGATACCAACCAGAACTCAGTGGTTTCTCAGCCTCTCTTTAGGCAGCTTTTTTATAAATACACGCACATGCAGGTTTAAGGACACATGTCATCATGAGATTGCCATGGAGCCACTAGAACATGCAGCAAAACTCATGTGTTTTCCATTGTCCTACTTATGATCCTTATGTCTGTTCGTGATCTATAGTTATCTAGTGAAATCAACGTACAGCATTTATATACAATGAATGCAAATGGAGATAGTAGGAGACTGGTGAGTGACTTCATGCTCGGCTCGTTTCGAAAAACAGATGTGCATTTTTCAGTGTAGCTAGAGGAAAAAAACCAGCTTGATGCTATGAATGAAACTAGTTATTACCTGTACAACAGTGCCATCAAGGCTGACAGGCAGCCCTGCTCTTACCTACCCGTTAGCTGAGGAACTCTTGTCTACAGTTCATATTCTTGCCCAAGAAAACTCTAACGTTTGACAAAAATAGACCCAAAGCTTCATCATGCAAGACAGGGAAGGTTAAACAGAGAGAAAGCCAGAGAAAGGGGTAGAACATCCCCAGCTGCAAAGAGTTCTAACTGAAAATACAACCAGCCTTATAAGTAAAACTATCTTGATACTAAATTCAAGGTACTGCAATATAACTCTGACTGCTGGGAGGGAGACCAAGCTGCTTTCCCCACCTGAAGTAGCAATTAATGCCCCTATTCCAGCCTGCTGGAAATACTACAAATAATCATCATTAAAAGCCAGATAAGAAGCAAAATGGAACTAAAACCAAACAACCAAGCACTGCCACCAAGGGTACACAGGTTGGGAAGCGTGAGAGCTAGGTCTGCATGGCAAAAGGACATTCTCTAAAGGTCATTGCTTCCCAGGAGCTGCTTTTTAGCTCCAAGTGTGAACGACAGATTACTGAGTTGCCAAGGAGGTCAAATCACCCCGTCTCCCAAAGACAGTACTGAGAAGTAGCCTTAGAGTAAAGTCCTTCTGAGTCTTCTCTCAAAACTCTCTCACCACAGTTTTCTACCTCAAAGCCACGGCTGAAAACAGGAGACAAAGAATTCAGCAAAACACAGGATTTCAGATCCTGCATACAAATAGAAGCCAGGCTGATATGTAGAAGTGGTGACCATCTGTTTGGATGGCTTATGCAAAACAAAGCTCTGAGTTGTCAGACTAGCCTGTCAGGTGTGTCACAAAATGCCATCGCCGTTGGCTTCTTGTCAGAGCTGGGGGCATTGTCGGGGACAGAGGGGACTCTTGAAGCCTAAGGAGTTACCTGGAGATCCCAGTTTCAGATGTGGTATTGAGCCAGTACTGAGATCTCAGGGAATACTAAGTACTTTAGTACTAACTAAGCTTCTAATTCAGCTCAACTAACCTCAAGTACCTCACATCCCTACCAATGGACAGGTCAGCTTTTGTCTCATCAGAACTGAAATCATTAATTATTTGGTAATACTTCTCTGTGCTTACAGTTTATAACATCACCAAGAGCTCAGGTGGCCAGGATGACCCTGGGCTTGCACTGCTGACAGGGGCTGAGGGGTCTTACGTTCATTATTTTCCTGGTTCTGTGTTACTTTGGGCAAGCCACTTCCACCCTACGTATGCTAAAATAACCAAAGATGAAAGGCTAGGTGTGATTTCCAAGTATTACTGCATGCTTAGTATAGACTAGCTCAGTTAAGGGTAGAAAATGGTTATGAGCCAGGCTAAGTCTAAGAGAGGATGTCCAGGGTGTTTATGCTCCAGGTACCAAGTGCAAAACTGCTTCTGGATCTTTTCTTCCAAGCAAGGCATTATTAAATAAGCCTTTATTTGTCCATCCTGCGTGCAGTTTATGGGGGACTGGGGATCAAGAGTCCCTCAAAGGACACACCCTTCCTTTGTGAACTGAGAGAAATTGAGAGCAGGTGCTGACATTAACAGCTCCTCTGCTGTCATTGTCCCACAACACACACTGAGGCCTGGGAGGTTTTCCTCACTCCCCCACTGATGTCCTTATCAGCACAGGTAGAAGAAAGTTCTGTGGTGTGCTCCCAGACAGACATCTGTCTGTCTCTCTTCCCCCTTCCCAGCAACAGCTTCAATTGAACTGGGCTACTCTAAATTACGTGGTGATGCAATGATGTGCAAACCACCTTTGGATGCACTTAACCTGTGGATGGCAATTGCTCAAACCACTCTAGTATGTCATCACTTTGCACTATTACTGTGAAAAAAATGCTCTATTTTGGTGGTGGGTTTTTTTCTCAGCGCAATCATTTTTTTATTTTGCAATTAGCCCATTACATTACGTACTGTCTAGTCACACAGGAGTGTGTGACTCCCTATCCAAAGGTTTAACCAAGGAAGGAAGGCAAAGGTGATGTTATGATTTCCATTTTGCAATCTAGGCACCAAGACAAGCATTTTACCCGGGGTCACACAGAAGTCTAACCAGATCCTCAGTGTCTTAACACCCTAAACACAAGAACAGGCTTCCTCCAGAAAGAGATTTCTCACAACTGTTATTTCCCACTTGCCCTGAACTATTGGCATCACCCTTTTGTGGTTGCCATGCTCTGAGTGATGAGTGTGAGAGATGAGCTCTGTCCTTGACACGGGCAGCAAAGCTTCCCCAGACTAAACTGATGTTTCTGAAAAAAGGGGGCCTGTCTTCTCCAGATGTTGGCTCGGTGTGTAATGCTGTGCTCCTGGGTGGATCTGCTGAGGCTGGACATAACTGCAAACCCTCCCCCCCTCATAAAACTGGGATAGACAGGAATATTGTAGAGTTTACTATGAATCAACTTCACTGCTTCCCCTACGCTGCGCGTTTCCTCCTTCCTCCCTCCCACAAAAGACCACCTGGGTTTCACTCTGTGTTCATGGCCACGAAGAGGAGTTAATTCACAAAGCTGCACCACATTTCCCCTGGTCTTGAATAGAGCTATAAGCCAGCCTGATTCTGATTTTGTTCCTCAGTAACTATGAGAATTTAGGAGTATTAAGAGTTCCATTATTCTCAGAGAAAAGCAGCTCAGATCCAGTTTACAAACACTAAAATCTTCTCTTGCGTTTTGAAAATGTTTTCTAGGCTGCTAAAACATGTTTTGCTTAGTAACAGACTTAGCAACATTGCAGTATTGAGGCACAGAAAGGCTGCAAAGTCTCTCATTTCTTTGGGGTTTGAGCTGGATTTGGGAAAATACCTCATGGAAAAAAAGTGTTTCAGATAATCTTTTAATTTTGAAGTGGTTTCTGTTCCTTCACGGCCTTGCCTTCAGGGTATTAGTTTTATACAAATACTCTTGGGCCAAAATTCATCCTACTATGAAAGACCAGCCCAAAACATAGGCAAAGTCTCACTTAAGCTCAAGCTTTAGAAGGGTTTTCATGATTCCCAGTGACGTGTGTTGGCCCCAGGGTGTGGAGGGAAACCCCATGATCCCCAGTGAAGAAGCTGATGGATAGAAGTGTTTCTAGAAGCAACAGTTTAGAAGACTACATTGAAAGTGGACTCCAAAGTTTGTTAAAAGCACTGGAGGAAATTTTCAGCTATTCAACAGAAAATCAAGGTGTTGTAGCTGCAAGGAAGGGCTGAGGTAAAAGCTTCCCCTAATGCTCTGGCTACGTTCATCATTCAGGACAGTGAGTTTGAGGCTTGGATAGAGCCACTCTGGGCTCTGATGGAGAGAAACTGTCTAACCAGACCACTTCCATCTCCAGGACTGCATTGGAGCCATCAGGGTGATGGACGTTGTTAAGAGGGAGCTTCATAGGAAGCATTTGTGACCCATTTACACCCTACAAATAGTGAAAGGGGAAGAACTCCCTGGAGGTGCACTCTTTGGCAGATCACTCACAGGACCTGCTCTCCCCAGCCAGCCCCTATTTCTACGTGCCTGGTTGAGGTTTTTATCAGAAGCTGAGAGACACGCAGCTCTTTGCCCATGCTGGGCTTTACCAGATGAGATTCTGCATTGGAACTGGAGCAATTAACTGCTCTAGTTCATGTCCTGCAGTTCCCAGGTTCAGCACGGAGGCCTCTGAACAGTTTTGTACATCTGTGCTGGAAGGGATCCAACAGGTCTGCACTGCACAGAGGAACACAGGTCCTGCAATGGACTTAGCAGCTGCCAGGAAGGTGCAATGGAGAAAGGCTTGAGCAAACATACATTTGGGACTCAATCCCATGACTGCTCTGCATATATATATTTTTTTTTCCACTGACCTTACTGCAGATTTCTGTCGTGGGACCAAGAGATGATTATTGCACTATTCAGACTGTTATGTGCCAGCAGCTCCACTGTGTTTGGTTTGGGGGAGAACTATCAGATAGTGCCTTAAAGATTTAAAGTGTTAAGACATAAAGGGCTCCTCATTTCCATTGCATAGCCTGGAAACTGAGGCACAGAGAAGCTTAGATGTATGTGACAAATCTGTAGCAAGGCTGGCACTTGCACCTAAACTTATTCATAAGGCTTAGATATCTGGTCTAAATAGAACATCTGTTTCCATGACACTATAGAATTTTCAAATGGAGAGGGACATTCTCTTATCAGAGGCTGAAAAAGTCATTCCTGTGATAAGATCATACTCCAAAATGGTAATGGCAGCAGGAGCACTCCATATTACCTCAGTGATTCGAAATAGTGTATACAGGGCTGCCATTAATCACATCTGATAGTCAGGAACAATCAGATATGGACAAAGAAAATGTTTCTGCCTAGAACAACAAGAATGGTTTAAGGACAGAGCATAGCTATACATAGATGGCTCTCAGTAGAGCCAAGGTCAGTGAGCCACTGCAGCACTTGCTGTGTAAGAACTAGCTGCCCAGAAAGCAAGCTTACACATGTTCAGGGAAGAAAAAAACCCAAGCACCTTCAGAGTGCCTTCTCTCACCCATTTGGATCTCATATTGAAGTGTTTAAGTAGCATCACCACATGCAGTGAGTCCCTGGTTCGGTGGCAAGTCAGCCAGAAGACAACTTGGATTTCTGAGGTGTGTTTTTCAGGGCTATCTGACTTTGGGAAACACTGGGAGAGCTCTCAGAAAGTTTCCTGGTCCCTTTCGTTTTGGTATTAAAATGACATGGTGACAAGAAAACATTTGCTTGTGCTTATGTCCCTCTATTGATTGTCTTCCTCTTGGAGCAAAGGTCCCAAACTTGATCCCTCTACTCAAGGGAGAAGAGGGGCTCCAGAAAGTGCAACCCAGACCCTACAAGTCACTGATAGAACTTGAAAAATTACTCTGTGCCTTCTATGTCCAAAACCCAAGCAGTTAATAACTTGATCCTTAGTATGCAGTTCCCTCTCAAGCTCTGTATCAGTTTCGAGTGATAAAGATACCAGTGTTATCTTTTCCTTTTCTGTCCCCTTTTCACTTCACAGACCTGATACTACTGTCAGGAGCCAGTTTAAATTTACTGATGAGATTCTCAAGACAAAGACTCGCCAGAGAAACCCCTGATTTCAGATATCCAGCATGGCCCGTTTGAATGGAGCCCTGTTTGCACAAGATGCTGATTATTCTTCCCCCTTGGAGGTTTGGTGGTGGGGGCAGCACGTTGACCTGTTTCTGCAGAATTCTGCAGCACTTCCTCATAAAGTTCACCCCTAGATTACGGCTGGCACTTTGCAATGCAAGAGCTGATGCTCAAAGGGTGCTGGGAACCCTCGGGACCTCCTGACAGACATCAGGAGGGGAATTCCACTCTTTGAAAGATCGTGACCAAAAGTTTCAGGACAAAAAAAAACCAAAAAAACTTGGTGCTTGTAAATGTCAAGTGCTAACCCCCTGGCTCGTGATGAGACTTGCTTTTCCACCTTTGAAAGTGAATCTTAAGACTCCCCAGTCTTGCTCACACTTGAAAACGTTGCCCTAGGTTTTAACTGGTGCTCATAGAGGATTCACAGCATGTGCTCTGCAGTTGCAAAAAAGAATAGAGACATCCGTGTGTGTGTCTGTGCTGCACCAGTCTAATTATCCTCAACAAGCAGAGTCATCAAAGAGCCGTAGTTTAGCAGCTGACAGCCTTTTGGATTCCATCCCCAAGACTGGCTGCAGGCTCTGTGCATGACAATGGGGTGTGCCGGGCGCCTGTGTCTTACTCACCCCCTCTATAAACAGACCTGGAAAGAATAGGCCTTGGCTTTGCTTGGCATTACCCTGGCCCCACCACATCCCATGCTGCCCAGTCGTGCATAAAGGCTGAATCTAGCAGCATGAAGTGGGAAGGAAAAAAAAAACCAGCAGCGAGAAATAATAGGATGGGTTGAGGGAATTGCTAAAGTCACCGTAACAAAGCAGCTGACAAGCTACATAAACACTTTTAGACATCTTTGTACCTCCTGTCTGTGTTCATAAGACATAGGTGCTGCCCTTTCAGATCCACCCCCGATATTTCTTGTGATGCTTTGACAAGTCCCAGCAGCAAAAGGCGCTTTTTAAGGTACTCCCACATACCCACAGCTCCCGGTGTGCAGCGAGGGAGCAGGACACATTGCTCCTCCCTTCCCTGGGAAGCCTCAGCCTGCCCATTTTCTCAACAGATTCCCAAAAGAATAAAGATCAGCACAGAGAGCAGAGTTGCAGGTGGAGATATGACTATATCCTGATAGGTATTGCCAGGACCTGGGTGGTTTGTATCACCCACCCAGCAGCAGCATTAAATTGAAGCAGAAAGCAAGCAATTAGGAACTGGAACCTGGAACGAGTGTTTGGTGTCTGGGGAAAGCAGAGACATCAAATTCAAGTTGCTGAGACAAGTCTCCCATCGCAACCAATCCCTTGCAGGCCAGTCCCTGTCAGCAGGAGATTAGCAGGAAAATGTTCATGGAAGGTTATGCAGGTGGCTGAGCAAGGAGCAGCCCTGAGTAAACGTTGGGCTATCTGCATGCTGTGCCAGAAGAGCAGAGGCATACCCAAAGATAGGTAGCTAATAAACACCCTGCCTCCCAGAGCCTGCCATCAACAGATGCTTGAACTACACCCAGCACCTCCTTGCTGTTATCAAACGTGAGGCAAGTGCCACTTTTTCCCCTTTCATGTAGTATTAGCCAGGCTCTGCAGTCCACGATAGTGCAGAATTAATCATTTGTGAAATAACTGGCGGGGTAGAGGTGGGTGTGTTTCAGAGAGATTTTTTATCTCCTGGTTTTAAAAATGACTATTTTCTTTCTCCTCCACCTAATGAAATGTAGCGAGTTCCCACATCACACAAATCTCATTAACGGCCCCATTCAGCAAAGCCCCTTGAGCACGTGCTTCTCTTGAATGGCTGAGATCAAGATGTTTGGTACATTTATACCAAGCATGGAGGAGGATGCATTAAATGGCATTGGAAACAGATAAAGTGATACTGTTTCTCTTCTAAGCTCTTCCTTATTTTACTGAGAGCAGTTGCATCAGTTTCATGACGTAAATTTCAACCCCTGAGTTTGTGCTGATATGAAACACTATTATTATTAGTTTTCCCTTGTATGGCACCAGTGGGTAGAAGCCTGATTTTTATGCGCCACAGTCCTGCTGTGCTGGGGGCTGTGCAAACAGGAAAGGAAAAAATCATCCCCTGCTCCATGAGCAATCTCAATAGGAGCAAATGTCTCTAGAGAGGAGGACAGGGAGAGGCCACAGGAGGAAGCAGAGAGTTATCATCTGATGGGCAGTGATCCCAGCCTTGCCTCCAACATCCTTCACTCCCAGTTGTTACCCATAGTTACAGCGGGTTGGATTGATGGGTGGAATTCACAGCTGCATGAGAATGGCACTGTTATGAGCAGCTTCTCTGAAATAAGTATCATTCCAGCTTTACAGACAGAAAAACTGAAAATGAGACAATACATCAGGTCGCTTGATGCCAGAGAGGGCACCTCAATTAACATTTGCCATCCACTGGAGACAAAAGGCTCTCCAGAACTGCAGGCTCTAACTGGTGTCAATGATGTCCTGCTCCCTCGCTCTACTATTATATTGTATTTATTCTTCACAATCGATATTTCTTTCTGAGAGGAGCTGCCAAGTCCTGGCAAGTGTCAAATCACAATATATTACCCATGGATACGTTGCAGTCACTCCTCCCAGGCATCATTCAAAGAAATCTCAAATTACACAAGAATTGGATCTGGTTCATCTTCACATTAGTCCACAGGCAATGGAAACAAGCCTTGGAGTAAATGTAACTTAGAGCTGCACCTTACATGACATATTTATATTCCCTTTACAGTCTCTTTGACCCCCTCCCATGGCATGGCTGTATCATAAATGCATTTCTGTTCTGGAGGACAAAGCCTTCTAGTAGTGTAAATCAGCCCAGCACCTGACTTTGGGGGTCAGTGGATCTCCCTGTCTCCCACCTTTCTGCCCCAACGCTGCAGATCCTCATCAGGATCAAAGGACTTTAAGCCCTTGGGAATGCTAAGGAGGAAGATGGTGTGTTAGCTGTGCATGGGGTGACTAGGTTTGTGTTTGATTCCCATACACCTACCAACATTTGACAGCCACCATTTGCACTGCCTCTAACTCAGAAGGTGCATCACACAGAGATCTTCTGCTAGTGCCTCACTCCTGTGATCTCAGCCCAGGCTCTGTCTTAACAGCTCCAGGCTTCTTGCATGAGTCAGCCTGACCAAGGGCTGCCTGCTGGGATCCTTTTCATCTTCTCCTAGGAAACTCCTGTGACCAACTGCTGCTTGTACTTGGTGCTTAGATGGGCCCATCTGCTGCAAATGAACTTGGAAAGGGTAGAGCTGCCCAGCTAGAATGTGAGGACAGGCAGGACATGAGAGTGGATTCACCAAAAGAAACTATGAAACCTGAGTGCTTTGCTGTGTCTGGCCACCAAGCCCTTTTAGAGGTCTAAGGTGGATTATCTAAAGTCAGCAACCACTTTGGAAAATCTTGGCTAACTGAAGTTCTCATTAAACACCTCCCAACAAACATGAAAGCATGATGAGGTATTTGCCTGAGGACACAAAGAGAGTCTCTTACACTCCTGGGTTTAGATCTCAGTCATTTGGATTTGCCATCAGGCCATAAATAACACCAAAATGTACTCTTATGTGGCAATTAAAGACTGTTCCAGGCATCTAGCTTAACTTTCCACACACTAAATATTATTTCAATTTTACTGCAGCTCATCCCCAAGTCTTACAGGACCTTTGATGTGACTTTCATCTCAGTAATAGATACGAAATTTTGTGGTTTCATAGGTTGGGTGTAAATAGTGGTATGGAAGGAATCCTTTTGCTATGCTGCTTTATCTTACCCTTACTCAGAGCACATTAGTTTTAAGTGTCAGGAACACCAGGCAGTTTATTTGTGGAGTATCTTTCTAATCATGAAAGCATTTGAAGCAGTTGAACAATTCCGATGAGATTACGCAAACGGGATTGAATGTTGTGACTAGATAATTGTCCCTTTGCTTCAAGTGCACGTCAAAGCAAAGGCAAGTTGGGCTGGAATGAAAATTCCTGAAAAACTCTGGCTTTCTTCTTATTGGTGGTGGTGGTCGCTGTGAAAACAAGTGGAGAATCCTACCTGCAACCCAGCTACACCCTGCAAGGTCTGGGCAGAGTTGTTTCCACTGCTAACAGGTAGTTTAAGGTATGCCTGGTGTGCAAACATCCCTCCAGCTCTCCAAGCTTAAGGCAAGGTCGAGCTTTGCAGGGGCACGTTAGGCACTGAGAACATCCCACTCTGAAGAACCACACAGGTTTCCACAGGCTCCCCTGCTGGGCCCCACGTTCAAGGAGGAAACTGGGATGGATTGAGGTGCCAGCCTGGCAAAGGATTCAAACCACGTCGCTCAAGTTCAAACACATGAATAGTTCCATGGGTTTTAATTGCGATTACTCAGGCGCAGAAACGCACAGCTAGATAGTGGCCTTTGAAACAACTTTGGTTTTAAATACTGTGGCACGGGGTGGAGTTCTGCTGGTAGCCCTTTGCTGCTGTTGTCACCATTAGCTAACTGCCATCCCACATTAGAACTGCTTCATTTGGTTATCTGGATGAGTGTCTCTAATTTCATTTCCTCTTGGGTGTTAATCAAGAAGGGTTTTTCTCTTGTGCATCCTGTTTGCTCTGAAATGTGCCATTCCATGATTTGGCTCTAATTATGTGCTGTGCCCACTGCCCAAGCTGTTGCCCATGCCCCTGATCTGCTGCTGGTAAAGGAGCCAGGGTTTCAAGCAGAGACACTGCCCCGTAGTAACTGTGAATGTTCTGCTGCCCACTGCAACCTAAGGGAGGCAGAGAAATTTCCGGCAGCTTTCTTTGCCATCAGCAGGGTGATAAGCCTTATCACCATCCCCACTTCACAGACAGGGAAGCTGCAAGTACAGAAGGATTAAGCTTCTGTTTTCAAACTGGCTTTCGATGTTTTTGGTTGTGGAGCTGTGGAAGCAGCATTTGTGAGCACTCACACAGCCCGGCCCAGATGCACCACGTGCACCATCTTTGGATGTCCTTGCACAACTGAAATGGAGGCATTCAAAATCAGCACCTGCTTTTCACCAACTGAGTCTCTAATTTGTCCCAAACCAAACTACCAGTCCAATTTGCATGTACAGCTGGGTGTGACATGGCCAACCATCTACAAGAGCTGTTTTCAAAGGTGATTTGGGGCTAGATTTCCAAACGTACTTAGGCATCTAGACACACAACAATTCCATCTTGTTTCCAGCTATCTTTTTTAAGAGAAACCATAAGTGCAGTCCTGCCCTGATCCCCATCTGAAATCCAGGAGTAACCAGGACCAACCAGGGCTGGGTTCAGCCATCACCTCCTGCTCCTTCTCAGCAGTTCTCTCAGCACCATCTCGGCTTCCATCACGTGCTGTTATGCATTATCCTGCCTGACAGATTTTGCTGTACATCTGAAATGGCTCCACTCACACCGTGGTGTTAAATTGCACTAATGCAGCATTTAAGTTGGAAGAAAAAGAGGCTTATATTCTACCTTATTCAGATTGACCTTTCTTTTTCAATACTAGTGCTTAAGATCTTCTAACCGCACGGAGGCGGCGAGGGGACCTAACATCGAACAGAAGAGCTTTCTTTAAAGATGTAGATTGCATTGTAGGAAACGAGAAGCAATAATCAAAGGAAGTTCTTCATTCTCATTATCAGTTCTCACCGTCTCGTTTCTCACAGGAGAGCACTTCTGTAGGGCCAGCACAGCCCCTCTCAATTCTCCTCATTAGAGCTTGGAGCCTGCCTGCGTCTCATCATCACAACCTCTGCACAGCCACAGTCACCTTCCCCAAGCCAGCATGGATTTTACCTTTACTTTTAAACAACTCATTTTCAAACCTAGCAAAAGACGCAGCTCCTTTCCCTCAAAAATCAATCCCCATCAAAGCTTGCTTTTGTCCAGCCTCATTCAGAGCATGCTGGCTTGAAGAGGAATCATCTCTTGGATTCAGCAGCCTTTGAATCGGGTTGTAAGCATTGATTTTCCCCCCTCACTTATGTGCTAGTGATATCCAAGTCATCTGTAACCCAGCTTCAGCCAGGAAATGTGATGAGCCTGGCCAGGGAGATTGGCACAGCTTCAGCTGGTCAGAAGACCAGGCTGAGAAGAGAACGTGTAAATGTTTGCAGTAATTGGTGACAATGAATCTTCTATGCTGATGGCTGAATGGGATCTATTAAGACATGCAGAGAAGGACATTTTGGTTCCCATTCAAGAAAGCCCTAAACACATGTTTACATCCCATTGATTTCAGTGAATGGGATGGACTGAGGTTGGGAAATATTTTGCTCTCCCCCTCCCTGGGCAAGCTCAGCACCGTGGGCAGCCCGGCAGAAGAGGAGCCGTTTCCCACTTTGCACGTGTTCAAAATGGCTGCAAAAAGCAAATGGCAGAAGGAAACTCAACCCTCGGGTTTCAGAGAGCAGCGTGTGCTTTACTGATACTGGTTTTTTTCAGAAAACACTGAGGTAACCAGCAGGCTGGGCTTTAGGGGGTTTCTGAATCACTGTGAGCACCCAGCTCTGTGTCCGCCAGGCTTTCGGTGCCAGCTGAAACGTTTGCAGAGGTTTGTCTGTGAGCAACACATGGGGAAACAAGAAGAGCAGATGTGGAGAGGGCCACGAGCATCGTGACCTCCTGTCCATCTGCAGAACACATCTCTCCTTGCCATCCCTCCATGGAGGTGCAGCATTAGTGTAAACACGTGGCAAACCTTTCCTCCCCAGCTAACGCTTCCCAGACGTGCTCCACCGGCAGCTTTTGCCGGGGCTTTTGTGCAGATTTTTTCCCCTTCTCAGGGTCTCTGCTTTTGCAGAATGTCACATTCCCATGACGTGGCAGCTCACAGCAAAGCAGTGTTGAACGTGGCCCAGAAACACAGCCCCTGGCTTCCTTTCCACCCCTTCCCTCTCCCAGGAGCGTGTCAGATAGAGAGCAGCACACAACTGTCCTTGCTCTGGGCAGGAAACCCAGGTCAGAAACCTGGAGCTGTAAATCTGCCACAAGTGGCCGTTTCTGGTCTTAGCTCTGCTCACAGAAATGGGCTCTGCTGACAGGTGATTGCTCTGGCCCACCTTAGCTGAAATCTGGAAATACAGGATTTGTGTGTCTTCCTCTCCCTTTCCCCTTTATGACGCATTCAAAGGAGAGAACCAATAATTCTCCTCCCTGAACTCTGCAAGTTTTACAACTGCTGTGACTTTTGATAAGTCATATTCTTCTAGTTTCTCACCAAAGCCAGTGCAGCCCCAGGAGCACTTCTGAGTTTTGCCCATTTCCATGACCATTACAAGCCATAACAGGAGGACAAAGTATCAAGAAGATAGTGGAGGTCCCTTCCTCCACCCAAACACTGGTACCTGGGTTTGCTCCCTGCCATCCTGGGGAATTTCTCAGGGCACAACACAGGCAGTTTGTCTCCTATGTGTTTTGGAATCAGGGAAGGAAAAGCTCTTCTTCCATCTCTGCAACACTCTGCTCCCCAAAACTTCTTAAGGCAATTGCATATCTATTAAAGCACAACATCTCTACAGTTCTGAAAACCCCCAAGATTACTTAAGGCTAGTAAGCAGTAAAGCTACACATCAGTATACCTACTTACTATCTATGGACAGGCATATGCACACATTTCTATATGCACACACAAGCATATGTCCCTACAATATATACACCAAAGTATGTATGGTTGAAGTTAGGCAGCAGTTTGTGACCAGTGTGTGGTTTTCTCTCTTTTTTTTTTTTCCCCTCTACAATACAAACCAAACCATCAGTATTAGCAGTAGAAACCAGGAGAGCTTGTTGGTTCAGAAAAGAACCTGGACACTGATGGCAACCACCACTTGAAAAAGCAGGATGGGGCTCTGAGTAACCTGCTCTAGTGGGAGGTGTCCCTGCCCATGGCAGGGGAGTTGGAACTAGATGATCTTTAAGGTCCCTTCCAACCCTGACAATTCTATGTTTCTATGAACGACACATCCCAACCAGCCAGTGATCTATTGTGGAGGCTCTGCAGCGTTATAGGATTCAGACCACAGAAAAACTTGTCCTGCAAAATACTTGTTCTGATGAGGTTTGTCTGACTGACCACACTCATAGGAACTCGATGCCTGATAAATGAAATCTTATGTTTGCCCAAATAGTAATTTCACCCATGCTTTGGATTAACCAGCCTGGATTAACAGCAGGCTGTTGACAAACGATCCTTCCAGGATCTCAAGGGGGCTACAAGAAAGCTGGGGAGGGACTTTTGAGGCTGTCAGGTAGTGGTAGGACTGGGGGGAATGGGTCAAAACTAGAGGTGGGGAGATTCAGATGAGATGTTAGGAAGAAGTTCTTCCCCATGAGGGTGGGGAGACACTGGCCCGGGTTGCCCAGAGAGGTGCTGGAAGCCCCATCCCTGGACATTTGGAAGGCCAGGCTGGCTGGGGCTGTGAGCAGCTAATCTAGTGGGAGGTGTCCCTGCCCATGGGATGATCTTTAAGGTCCCTTCCAACCCTGACAATTCTGCGATTCTATATAGGACAGGGCTTAGAAAGAACAAGATTTTCAACAAGTGACCCTCAGACCCTTGCTGAGATGAAGGGTGCTCGGGGGAAAGTGGTGTGCACGTATTGTCTTGCGAGGCTTCATTTTCTGTGGTTTCATCTAAGAGATGCACCCCTTGGCTGGTTGAGCACACACAGGATGTGAGCCCGTGGTTTCAGGAAATGAATGGGCTGAATTCTGATCACGTTTGTGCAGTGATAAATGAGCAGCCCAAATCCCCTGCTGTCAGTGGGGCTCTACCACGGCTGTCACCCTCAGCTCAGCCATCACTCCTGGCCTGCTATGATAGGAGAGATGTCAGAAATCATTTGTCCAGGCTATAAAAAATAACGGCTTGTCCTTCCTTTGATGTGCACACAGAGCAATGTAAGACCCACACAGTTCTTTAGAGGAAAGGTTCATTTAGCTTAACACGCCACTAAGCACTTCTTCTCTTAATTGCTGCCAATCAGCAACTTGGACATTTCCTGAGCCAGGCTTTGCATTGGCCCAGAATGCTTGAAAGCCACCATTAAGCCCATCCCAATTTAGATTCCCTTTTCTTAATGCATTTAGACTTTAACCTCCACAACCCTACGTGCCAGTAATTTCCACCACTCAGTAATGCATCACCTTAAAAGCGTTTGAATTTGTTTGCCTGTTTTTAACCATCTGAATCCACTCCAGAGGATGCCCAAGGCTCCTAAGCTTTTAAGTATTTCAGTTAAATGCACATAATGTGAGAAGCATCCAAACCTGAGCTTAGCAAACACGATTCAGCAGAGAGGGCTGAATTTTACTGGTAAAAAAAAAAGGCAAACATCTGCCTTCCCCCTCTCCCCAATCCCCAAAGATACCTAACCCTTTATTCTTGCCCACTCGTGTGGGTGCTGCTTGTATATTTTTTAAATTGATAGCAAAAATTGATGGCAAAAAGCACAGACACGACATGCCCTTGGTTCTTTCAAATGCATTTGACAAAACTCAGTTATTAATCTCAGTGTAAGTTTTGACAGTACACAAAGTATTGGGTCCACTCCATTTTAATCCTGGCCTTCAATGGCTATTAACAAATCCATAGTTCATCTGGGCTGGGCATCTGCTCGAGGTGACTCCATCAAGGACCACGCTGGGGCCACAAGCACATTATGGAGCGATTTCAAAGACAATGCTGCAAAGCCCCATGGAAATCAATGGGAGCACAGTTCTGACTTGCAATCAAATCATAGCAAACACAGTTTAGAAGGGGCTGATTTGATCGAGTTTGGAAGGAAATGGAGAGAACAGAGGATGCAAGTTACAGCAGAGCCCAGGCAAAAGGAGATGGGTGGCTATTAATTAGCTGCATTCTCTCTTAATGGGAAGCAAAAGGGCATTCAGTAGAAGTGGGAAATCCCCCTTCTCCCTTTTAGATAAAAAAAAGAGCTTAAAGTTTCAGTGTGAGAATCTTGTCTCCTGCCTGCTGCTCAGTTTTCCCCTCTTCTCCAGGCTGCAGCCAGGGCTGGGTAATACCTCAGTAGTAAAGTATTCTGAACTCAGCCTAGGTTGAGCACCCCAGAAATTAGTCAGCAAGAAGAGGAGCGAGCCTTTATCAGACAAAACATCTTCTCTGAGCCAGCTCTGAGGATGAACAGAATTATAAACCAGTTTACAGAATCATGTAAAAATGTGATACAAGCAAATCTCAGCACCTAATTCCTTTGATTCTTATCTGACTGTCTTGTTGGATGGATTATAAAGGTTAATTGAACGTGGAGGGGAAATGATACAGGAATAGTTGGAAGCAAAGTCTTTATCCAGAAGAAAGTGAGCTTAGGGCTGCACCACCAAGAAACTGGAAGGACCTGGGAATTTTTCCTGCAGTTATCCTAGTCTATGATCTGAACAGGAGCCAAGTGATGAAATCCCTGGGATCCCGGCCATTCGATCTCCTCCAACCTGAAGGGAAAGGTCACAGTGTCTACATTTTACAGTGACTAAGACTAATAAACAGCTGGGCTATCTTTTGGTAGCAGAAGGTGCCACTGTACCTGCTGGGTGGGTGGGAAAACTACTATTTGGTGTCTCTTTTGTCTGTTCATTCACCCTGGACACTTGATAAGAGAGCTTTCTAAAGCTGTGGCTTGCCCTTGAGCAGCAGGCAGGGTGTGGACCCTCAGCTGGGTGTGCAGGTGAGCACAAGGCAGGCCATGAACTCATGCCATGGCCACCAGTGACTTCACACTAGCTCCACTTTTCTCCCTCATGTTCAGAACAGGTCACTTGAATTGCAAGAGGACTTTCCCTGAGTATGGTTTACAAGAAAAAGATGATCTTTGGCAAAACAGGAGAGGCCCAAAGGTTGAGGGAGAAAGCTCCAGGATAAGGATTGTGCCCAGATGAGTTTGGGAGGAAGCACTTTGACAGTGAAGCCTCAAATCTACATGTGTAGCATGAATGAACCTTTATTCTGCAACCAAATGTACACCAGATGCTGGGATTAAAACCAGAACTTTTCCCTACAGCCCTAGGAAGGCAGAATAAAATCTAAACACGGGCCCACTTCAAAGCTCAGCAGCTTTTGAAAGCTACTTTGCTGTGATCTCTGGTGGTTCTGCTCATAGCAGGTGCAACACTTGCAGTAGAGAGGAGATTTAGCTGCTGATACTACAGAAAAAGCTTCACACGAGCAGGTCAGTTTTGAGTTTAGGAGTGAAGCTGAAAGTCACGTGGATGACCAAGTATTGGGCAGTTTTATCACCTCCTCCTGCCCCAGCCACCATCACACATTCTGCCCACATCTTAGCCTGAGGGTTGCCAAAGTCTACAGGATTACAGTTTGGGGAAATACTGAAGGGAGAGAATTAGTCCATTGGCTTCTGGTCCACCCTGCAGCTAAAACTAGAGTGTACAGCACCTCATAGTCCACTTTCTTAGATGTTCGTGCTGAGAGATGATAAATCTCAATATCTGCCATACAAAGCCCCCCTGCCTCTTGTTAAGATTCCACTGACAACAGCTTTCTATGCAAGAGCCCCAGAGAATTTTACAGAGGGCCACCCTGGGCATGCAGGGTGGGATGTCCTGTGTGAAAGCTGCTTTCCAGGCACAGGAATTCCCCCCCAAGACCTTGGCTGCTGCCTGTCCATGAGAGTGCTGCAAGCTCCTTCTTCAACCTTTGCTTTCCATCCCTTGCAGCAACCTGAGCCATTAGGGATTCACCTCATTGAACCCTCCCAGAAAGAGCCAAGGGCTGTGCTAGTTGATGTGGAAGGGGAATAACCAAACTGATAGTGCTCCTGCAGAGATCACACTGCTCTGGGAAGGGAAAGCTGAGTGAAACAAGGGGCTGAGACCTCCACAACACATCCGACCCATGCTGGGAGCTCCCAAAGCTGATTTACTGGTTACTCCCTCCTCTGTCTTCTCTCTTTAAGCTGTGAGCACTTCAGGGCAGGGATTGTGGCTTATCCTTTGAACAAACAGCAGCTCTGGGCCTGAAGGAAGGTAAAGCATCTCCCTCAGCCTGCATATTTTAGCATGCCTGAAGAGCCTGGCTGGGGAAGCTCTGGGGAACAGCACGCTGGGTTTTCAGCTCTTAAACTAACAATGCATGAGATGAGAGAAAGTACAGTAAACTCTGAGTTATTACTATTTATTTGAGAGGGGGTTTAGGGATGTGGGTGGTGTGGTTGGGGTTTTTTTTTCCTCCCCAGTCACATTATAGTTTCTCGAGTGCTGGGTTGTGCCATGTTAGAGTGAGAATTGATGGTTTGTTCCTGTGGAAGTGGATGGAGCATTCGAAGAAACACCACCCTATTAGTTATGAGCAGATTTAACACCCCTGCAAAGCTACCATCTGCCACCACGAAAGGGAAATTAAAGCAAGATGCCTGAGATTCAAGCAGCTGCCAGGGCTTGGCTGCCTCCTTGCTTTCTGCCTCCCCTCCAAGCAGTGATTCATTCTAGGTGAGCATCAGCAGCAGAGAAAGCTGACACGTAGCTCAGGTCTTGTAGAAATGCTCTTTTAATGCTGCACAACTTCTTGGAAATGAGAAACTCTGGTGTTTGTTTGGGGGGTTGTGTTTGTCACTGCTAATTGTCAGCCTTGGGGCTATAATTAGCTTTTCCGTACCCTGTATTTATACAGGGGAAAACGGTGCTTTAAAGATGATGCTTTCCCCTCTGTTAACAAAATGGTTGTGCCACATGCTGCCTGCCCTTTGCTGAGCCTTGCAGGGCTCAGAGGAGTGCACCCCAAGCAGCACATCTTGCCCTGTCCATAGCATAGGAAGAGGTTCTCTGAGTATTTCCTAGATGACTACGAGAAGGAGGTACCTCCAATGTCACACTCTGGGGCCAGGCTGAGATGCTGAAGGGAATTATATAGGATATCTCAGCTTACAGACAAGGGCAGTGCCCAGTCCCTAATGGTTTTAATCATAGAATCATTTGGGTCGGAAAGGACCTCTAGGATCGGCAAGTCCAACATCTTCCTGACTCCTGACTATGTCTTGAAGAACCACATCTACTCACTTTTTGAACCCCTCCAGGGATGGTGACTCCCCCACCTCCCTGGGCAGCCTGTCCCAGTGCCTGACCACTCTTTCAGCAAAGAACTTCTTCTAATACCCAATCTAAACCTCCCCTGGCGCAACTTGAGGCCATCACCTCTTGTCCTGTCACTAGTTTCTTGGGAGAAGAGCCCAACCCCAGCCTCACCACAACCTCCTTTTAGGTAGTTCTAGAGAGCAATGAGGTCTCCTCTCAGCCTCCTCTTCTCCAAGCTAAACAATCCCAATTCCCTCAGCTGCTCCTCATACAACATTCTCCAGCCCTCTCACCAGCCTCATTGCCCTTCTCTTAATCTAAGCATGGAGGCTGAAGAAGGGAGCAGGAACCAGGAGATAGACACAAGTCAGATGGACTCACTGCTGGCAGCAAGAAGAGACCCTTTAGTGTCTGTAAAGACATGCACAGAGACTGGTGTGAGCAGGGGCAGTGTCTGGGTAAAGGAGAGAGGAATTTCATAGGAATTGAGGAACTTTGCACGAATTCATAAATAGCTGAGCATTTAGACTGATTCTCTTCAGTATTTCCATAGATGGTTGCCATGGCTGGAGAGTGAAGGACACATCTGTGGCCTTGCACTGGGACCTTATCTGTGCTGTGCTATCTCTCCCATGGCAGGGAGGTTGCACTAGATGATCTCTAGGGTCCCTTCCAACCTAAGCCATTCTATGACTCTATGGTGATTGTGTTGGAATGGCAGAGTTGCACCAGGAGGGCACTGAGATCTCTCAGGGGAAAATGATGCCACAAGTACAAGTGTAAGTCTTCCCCCTTTCCTGGGGGTGTGCTGTCCCTGCAAGCTGTAAGCACAGAAATGACCAACTGAGCTTATTGGGGTTTTTTGGTTCCTTTTCTCTCTTCCAAATCACCCAACACAGTATGGTAAAAAAACAGGACTTGGGTTTGTCAGCGGTAAAAAACCAGGACTGGGGTTTGTCAGCTCTGCTGCCCCTCTGCAAGGTTAAAACAACTGGGTGTCCATAAAAAACCAAACATACATACATTCAGGATATTCCCATGCTGATAAAACCCAAATTAATTCCTACAGAGGTACTGATATGCTCAATATATGAAAATGAGAGTTTCCTGGAAGTAGCTGGATCAAACTGTGACCATCATCAAGGCAATGGTCTTTACAGAAGAGGACAGACAACTCCAGAGACATGAACCATTCACCATTATTAATAAAATCCATACCATGACTCAGATGTTTTCATCTCTAACGAGCTTAGATAATTCCAACACCAAATTTTACTGTCTATGCTTCCTTTTTTCTCCCTTTATAAACAATGTCCTGACCATTCTGCCCTCTAACATCCCTGCTTAACTTTTTGCCCTGAAGTCCCTTAATATATTATTATCTCTGAAAAGACAATTCTTGAGGCAACAAACAATAGGAGCAAAAGCAAAATGAGGGAGTTTTTTTTCTTCTAACCTTCAGCAAGCAGGACAGGGGAATTAGCTTGTTTCTTGTTCTCTCCCTGAATTACTGTGTTCTAAGTTTAGCTCCTAAGCCCATTCATGTCATTTTTTCTCTCCGTTAATAAAAGTAATGACTACCTGAGATGGCAGCACAGAGTTTAATCCACAGAGCACTGTAAAACCTCCTGAAATCCTCAGAAGGAGTAACGCTTACCTCCAGACTACTGAAAATTCTAATTTATTCCTGAGTGAAACGCTGTCCCTTTAAGTCATTAAATATGTAACTGCAATACAGACACACTTCAATAAATTATTTAAAGTTATTTCGAGTGGTGTGTGGGAGGTGGGTGGGCGAATGAAGTTGATACTTGGTGGTTAGAGCAGCCTTTAGCCTTTACATTTCTGCTTCTGTGCAAGGTCTTTTTACCTCCTCTGTCTGATAAAGACAATTGAGCTGCCTTTGAGCAAACTTTTGGGGGGGGTTGGTGAGAGTTTATTCTCATTCTGCAGTTTTCTCAGGCTTATTTATGCACCCTGAAAATGGTTTGCAGTGAGACAGAAGCAGCTTCGTGCTGCCCCATCAACAACAAGATCAGAGGCCAGGAAGGACTCCCCAACTTCAGAGGCTTCTATACTTTCTATTTAAGAATTAAAACGTAGCATCTCCATGGGATCCTAGGGGCTTTTTCCATGAAACTTCATCTGCCTGCAACCAAAACTCACAAATCACTCCTAAGCCTGAATTACAGCTCTGGGAATGCTCCTCGATGAACCCAAATTTCAACGCCAGGTTCTCCCCCCATCTTATCACTGTGGTATTGAAATTGTTGGGAAAAAATCTTAGCAGACAGTTTGGCCTTTTTCTTTTAAACAAATTAATAGCAACAACATAAAGATTTGAGTTTTGTGAGAGTTCAAAACTTCTGTCTATGAGAAATAACTGTAGACAAATGTCTCAAAGATAGAGAGACCTTCCCTGACATTGGATTGGGACAAGTTTGCTGCTGAATTTACTATTAATAGGATTTAGTTTCAGAGAGAATCAGGCAATGCTAGGAGATGAAAAGCAATGATTCTCTGGAAAAAACCTGATCAGAAAGGTTCCTACAGGACCGAAAAATGCAGTTGCAGTTGACTGAGATCTGAATTGAGGAGGCACTACCCAGACTCATGCCCCCAGAACAGACACATCACTGACAGACACTTGAAAGCTGAATCTGCCATTCCTGTAAATGGCTTTTCGTGTCTATTTGTTCATGAGTTGCCTCCCTCCAACCTAGAATGAGCCTAGCAGACATTTTCTGCCTTTCCCCACACTCTCCCATACAGCGTGGCCACAATCAGATTTTGTTGGCTGGATATAAAAAAATGCTCATCATTTAATAAAGCTTGAGTTAATAAGAAAATCTACTGAAGTTTTGGAAATGCCACCATTTTTAAGGAGGTCTAGGTTAGACACAGCAAATACAAATAAAGCTGCTTGATCTATCTTCACAGACCTTTATATACCATAGTACACAGGAAGAAAATTCTGGTTCCTCACAACTAGTTATTAGGAGATTTGAATTAATAATGCCTATGCTGCTACAATCAAAAAGCCACCTTCTGACATGAAGGCCACAAGGTATAAGCACTTTTCATACATATATTGATGCCCTTTGGTACAAAAAGCTCCCTGTGAGTAAAGGAGAGGTTACACCATGTGAATACAGACTGGGAAGAAGCAAGGGAAGGTGGGGATTGTAGCCCAGAACTGCCCCCTTCATCATCCCATAGAGAGATGGGCAAAAGGGGGTGCAGGAGGACACCTTGTCTCCCCACAGAGCTCCCCAGAAAGACAGAAACATTAACCTTGTAACATATCATGTATGCATAATGCTATTTATTTCCCTCTGCACGTTACTGACCCCACACTGAGCTCATTTCAGCACGCACAGCATGGGCAGTAGAGAGGAGCTCTGCCTTACAAAGGTTTGCAGAGGAGGCTAAAGTTAAACAATTGAGATATTTGCCAAGCAAGGTGATTCTGAAACCAAAAGTTGATTTGAGTGCCTGTAAAAATCCCAGCTCGGGTGCTCCGGAATGCACAGGATGGAAAAAAAAATGATCAAAGGCTGTTCTGCTGAAGTACCTACAGCAGAGAGCTCTTGATAACACGAGGGAATGCAGAGAAGAGCTGCAGTGAAGGAATGGAAGGAATAAAATGTACATTGGCTGGATGGCAGGGTATGAATCTCGTGCCCTTGGTGGAGCATCATGCACTGGAGAAGCAGTTGGTGGGTAGGACTGGGAGCCCAGTGCTGTCACCAGGTAGCGGACACGCTCCCTGGATGTGGTTGCCAAAGCTCTTCTACTCTGGCTCCGAGGACCCTGGCTTCAAACCCTGCTTTCAGTCCATGGGAAAAAAAAACCTCCTTCCTTAGCAGCCAGAAGGGAATGCAATTAAGGTGGCCTCCTGAAGTTCATAAAGGCTAATGCAGGAAAATGAGCAAAGACAAATTAGGGCGGAATATTAGGAAGAACATTTCTAATTGGAAGGTCGGCTGGACCCGTTCCCTGAGCCTCTGAATCCTCAGCTGGAAACACAAATGAGGTGGTGCCATCAGGAACAATTCTCTGCTGTCTGGGACATGGGCAGGATGAGCAACATGGAAACTCCTTCTCAACAATCTAATGCACTTTTTCAGCCTTTCTCTAGAAACCCAGCCACACTTTCTGGCACTTCTTTATGAGCCTGCATCCTTCAGAAATGAAAATCTTTGTTGTTGTAGTTTTTCCAAGCTGTTTTCTCACTGGTCTGTTTCCTTAGCATGGTTTGGGATGTTAGCAGGGGCTTGGCTGATTCAGGAGAAAGGAACATCTACTCTTAAACTCTCTGCCACTGCTGGAATTGGTCTCCAACTCATGGTAACACATTTGGCTCTTCTTCTTGGTTTGTTTTCAGAGTTTGGCCATGAATTGAGCTGGAATTACAAAAATACCACATGCACACACTGAAAAAACCCCCTTTTTCTCAATGTTTCCTGCCATGAAGAGCCAGATATTCTGTCTATTCTGGCCTTCTTTCCAAGCAGCCTTGTAGACTTGCATGGTTCTTGTAGTTTAGCTCAAGGAGGGAATCCTGAGAAACCATCACCTTGAATCTCTCTCCAGTCTTTGCACTGGTTAGGATCATAGAATCCTAGAATGGTTTGGGTTGGAAGGGACCTCCAAAGGTCATCTAGTCCAACCCCCCTACAAGAAGCAGGGACATCTCTACCTAGGGCAGGTTGCTCAGAGCCCCATCCAGCCTGACTTTGAAGGACTCCAGGGATGGGGCCTCCACCCCTCTCTGGGCAACCTGTTCCAGTGATGAACCAGCCTCATATTAAAGAACTTTTTTCTAATATCCAACCTAAATCTACCCTTTTCTAGCTTAAAACCATCACCCCTCATCCTGTCGCTGCAAACCCTTGTGAACAACCCTTGGTAGTGGGATCACCCACTAACTTACTGGTTTCCAGGCTGTAAAATGGGAATATCCCATTAGTAATCTGGGCACTCTAGCAAAAACCAGCAAGTTTTTCAGGAGAGTTAAGTGTGGGAATGAGCATATCTGCCTCAAATGCACCAGTGATTAAAACAGTTTCAGGGTTCAGTCAGGCCTGGGTGGGGAATGTGCAGGGAATATGAATATGCATGCACATTTTTATTCTGTATCTCAGATCTTCCAAGGCAGCTGCAGGGCAGGGGGATGGACAAACAGCAGCATTATTCTGAAGTATGTGTGAGTGTATCTCACACACTCGTGTACAGGGGGGGAAAAAAAAATCATGAGATGGTGGTTAAATAAGTCTTTGTTGTAATTTTTATCTGTGATTTTCCACTCTGAGTCACCATCATTTACATGTTATCTAACATTGAGAGTCCCAAGTTTATGTTACTTGCTGCTCTAGTCAATGCTCAGCAGGAGAAATCAACTTCTTGAGGCTCATCCAGACTGCTTGGAAGGGGTCCCCTGGACTGAAGGGGTTAATGGCTTGTTAGAATAACTGTCATCAGCCAATTGTGTTATAAAGAGCAGCAGTTACCAAAATACATTTTAGCCTGCAGCATATGAGAACAATGCAGCTATTGTACTGGAACCACAGCACTTGGCACACAGATAAGCTTGAAAGGGGAATCATGTTTTGTTTATGAGGGAAGTGATGGAATCCATTGAAAGGTTATTGTTTGACTCCTTCTGAAGCAAATTCCAGCCCCTTTGTGGAGGGTGTTGGCAAGCTTTGGGTCAAAGGCAGAAGGGAGTTTAGTCAGTGGTGTTACCTTTCTTCTACAAGAGATGGTCTGGAGGATAATAAATTCAACCTGCCTCCAGGTGACCCTTCAGAAACCCTGAGCCAACCATCATTTCTATTACAAAGGCAAGGAAAGGCTGAAATACTCAGTAGAAGAGTTTATCAGACCATTAAAATTAATAATAAATAATAAATCCAAGTCGAAAATCTGAACATTTTCAACTCTTTTCCACAACGATGGAAAATACACGTTTTGTTTGCAAAACAAAGCTCTCAGACAGGAAAAAAGTTGATTTTTCAAGCTGCATGTAATGCTTGATCCTCATGGAAATGGACGAGGTGTGAGGCTGTCACTTATTTGGCTTCTACCCAGCATCATGTGTTCTGGTGTTAATAAAGGTCCTCCATCACCTGATCTGTAGCTCCCTAGTGTGATGGTCTCAGTTACCATTTCACACATTGCTTTGGTCACATAAGAGGCTGCCTGGGCCCTGCAGCTGGTCCAGGAGGCAAAAAAGCTTAAAATAAGCTCAAGGAAGAACTTTTTCATGCAGCAAATAACTGGTGTGGAAGGCACGGAAGGAGGGGGTTGCAAAGCAAACCTGGGTTCAGGCATCATCCTGATGGTCCCTGGTCATTCAGAGGCACCTTTTTAGCTCAAGAAATATTTCAGTTGGCAGTTGTTGAGTGCTGGGAGAGCACAAGGGGATGGGCAGAGGAAGACAACTTCTGTGTGCTTGTTTTTATACTGGTTTTAAGTACAACTGGCCACAGAACAGGAAGAAATAATGGTCTGCATGGGTCTTTTATCTCATCTAATACAAAGCTTCTCAAGTAGCACAAAGACAAGAGTCAATACTGCAGTAAAAATCAATAGTGGGTTAGAATGCTCACAGAGAAGGGGTTTTCCAGCAAGTACAGGCTTTTTTGCATCTTTTCTGTATGATGTTTGAATTCATTCAAGCCACCTTGACTTGAGAGAGAAGAGGAAAATGATGGGAACATTAATATAGATTTTTCAATGGTACTGGATTGTCCCCAGAAATGTTCTTCCCTATTAATGGAATGGAGGGATATAGAAAATTAGCCACATCCTCCCCATAAACTGCCAGATATTTTTAATTCCTGTGTGGAAGAAGTTTGAGGGATGGAAGAATTGGAGTTCCTGACTCTTTTTTTCCTCTCCATCTTGAACCTACTCCAATAGGACTTATAACTAAGGACAGAAACTCATGAGAGTGGCTTAAAGACAGTGAGATTTAAGAACCAGAACATTAAAACTTGAATTTTTTTTTTTTTTTGTCATGTTATCTAAGGTGTTAGGATGTACTTTAGGTGCTTTCTTAAGCTTTTCTCTCCAGTCAGGAAAGAGATAGACTTTGCTTTTTCTAACAAAACTCATTGATTCTGAAATAATCACTTGATATTAGGAGTTGTGCCATTAAAGAAAAAAAGGAAGTAAAATTAGAGGATTGAGGAACTCTATTATCCAAATATGAAAGGGCTTTTCAAATTCTTCAAAGGTTATTATGCCCTCCACGCATGGCTGATTTTTTAAAGTGCATAATTTCATTTGAGTCACTTCCCCTATAAATTATATACTTAAAAACCTGCTGATGTTGTCTCCAACACTTGGAAAAACATCCCAGTTTAGATAGATATTTTCAGGCAACTTCTTTTTTTTTTTTAATGGAACCTCAGGAGCAGCAGGAATGGACTCAGTTGCAAGTGGCTGTCAGGTACAATTGAGACCCATCTTAAACCTCAACAGAAGGTTCATTTTGGGTGATTTTAATTAACTCTGCACTTGGCATTACTAATTTTAAGCCAAGCTCAGGAGCTTGGGACCTTATCAAAAATGCCTACACCTTTAATCAGAAAATATAAACCCAAAGACATCCAGGCTTGGGTTGAAGTTAAGCAGCAACATCCATATGAAGCAAAACCAAAGCAACCCAGCTTGACCAAAATTCTGAGTAGCTGCTGATCCTCACACAGTTGACAATCAAGGCTGTTGTGCTTAGGTTCTTATTGAGATACCTGACCTCAGTGACTGCCATTTGACATTATTTTTTCCCAAATAATCAAAATTCACAGTGTCTTGTGCAGCCCACAGCTCCTAAAACCCATCTCCACCTCCCAGCTGCTGAACCCACGTGCAGAGAAGCAGATTCCTCCCTCTCTGCAGCCACCTTGAACTGGAGCACACTCAAAAAAAATCCTTTCACCCATCCTGGAAGATTCAGACCAATTTATGTAGGTGCCCCAAAGGCTTTGATAACCCTCTGGAGTTTTCTTCTGGGGGCTTCAGCAGGTTTTGGAAGAAATCTATAGTAACATAAAGAGGAGCAGCAGCAGCCACAGACCTCACTACCTCTATTTTGGGCACAGTATAAAATGCACCCAGAAAAATAGATTTGTCAACATCAACCAGCAGAAAAGAACCAAGTCCAGGACCTGATGTAGCTAATTGAGCCCCCTCAAGACTTTAATAGTCATTTTCTCCCTGAGTGTTGCTTGGCTTTCCTTTCCTCCATTAGAAAAAAAGCTACTTCTGATTTCTTTTCTACCCACAGCCCATCCATCCATCAGGGTACCACAAGGAACTGTGATTGCATGGTGCAGATGATGTGCAGCAGGAATTCAGGAGATCTCATTGGTACTGGTGAATTACCAAACAACAGAGGGTCTGAATTCATGTAAACACCCCAGGGACAAAAACCAGGGAAAACTCAGAGAAGTATAAATGTGTTTATACCCAGCCCAGCCTCCACAGTGAATACTTTGTTCTCTTTTATTGTTGCTGCTTCCCAGAAGCATCAGCAGTTCCTTAGGCGTGTAATTTATAAGAGGCTAAAATCTAAATTATGCATCAAAAAGGCAGAGATGCAACTTCAGGGTAAGAATGCATTTCAAAAATAACTTCAAGTGCATAGTTCAGAGCAGCAGCCCATGGCTGGAGATGACTGCCCAGTCAGCAAAGGCAGCACAGGAGTAGAAATGACTCTTCCCTACAGTAAAACAAGTGGTATAGCTCTTTATTTTTAAATCTAGCAGCAGGGCTGTGTCCTGGAATCCTGACTCTCTTTGAAGGACTTACCTGAGAGAGTGAGCCTTCAAAACTGCACTAAATAAACCAGACAAGCCTTGGATGCAGGGCAGCCAGGTCTGCAGCTCTGAACTCCTCCTGCATACGTGCCTGGATAGCCAAAAAGGCTGATGCTTGTACCAATCCAAGTCCTAAAGCCATCCCTTTGAAATCTCAGAGAACTAGGTAGGTTGGAAAAGACCTCCAGGATCAAGTCCAGCATCTCCCTGACCCCTAGACCATGCAAGAATATGATGCTTTTTAGTCCTCCTTGAGCTGCTCTACAGGATGGGTGTAACTTTCTACTGAATTCCACTGAGACCTTGAAATGGGTGATTTTATACTAGTAATTTCTATCAGGCTCCTCACAAGGGGTATTTAGCTGTGAATAGAGAAACTGTGAGTCACACATAAAAGCTGCTTGCATGGCTTAAGGTAAAAGATCTCCTCCCTCAGCTCTTTTGACAGCACAGAGACCACGCTATGAATAGCTTGTCTCTCACAACTGATTGTTTTTTTCTGTCTGTCTGTACTAATTGGAAAGTATTGCACTGTTATTTTTGTGATGGCACCACTGAAAGAGCCCGAGATACCCCCAGGCTGACATCACAGCCTCCAGGAGCTCACAGAGCCAGGGGGAACTCATCATCTAAACACAGCAGAGAAAAGGGGAGAGCTGCACAGCAAAGACTGAGAAAGGGCACAGAAAAGGGCAGGAGCACTTTCACACCACCTTACATGTCAGGAGATGATGCCCATGTCTGGACCAGTCATCTCACCCTTTTTCCAGGCAATAGGGAGCAACAGGCACTTAGAGAGCGTGAGTCATCTGACCTATCCTCACCCAAAGTAAACATGCCCTACAAGTGCCTCCCTTGACTGTAAAGACAAATTTAGATGCAGGTATCTATAGCATGAATAACTGTATTTAAAAGGAAAGATGCCACCACCACAAGGCTCATTACTTCACTGAAACTACCCACAAAGTAAGCAATTGGTGCCAGCGCCGCTGGTTTGGTGCAGCAAAACCCCCTCAACCTTTTCTTGAGGCAAAAGCCCATCCTTACACCACTGCCATATCTCAAAACTTTTTAACTGTCCACATTTGCTGCCACAAAGGAGCTGATTCGACCTAAAATTCAACTAGCCAGAGTTAGGATGGAGAAATCTAGGTACAAATCGATGAGGAGCCACCAGAATGGGATGATCCAGATTCTCCTCCTCACTGTTTCCCACTAACAGCTGGCACTCCAAATCTAAGCCAGATTCTGCTCTCAGCAGCCCAGATGGAGTCACTCCAGATTCCCTGTGACTCCAGCATGGTTTCTGAGAGTTCCTGCCAGGATAACTGAGAAGCACACGTCCCCTCCAGCTCCCTTCACAAGCCACTGGAAGAGTAAAAGTGTGAAGCACTTGTTTGGGAGCTGGCAAAGCCCTGTGCTCTCAAGGTGGCTGCTTTACACTCTCCTGATAGACCAAAAAACCCCATTTTTGCTTTGGGGAGTGCTAGACACAGAGTAATAGCAATAGGGAGAGCAAGAGCTCTGAGAGGTGACTTTGGACACACAATTTCTTCTCTCTCAGGGTTCATTTTCTCGTCAGGGCTGTGTTGCAAATGAAAGCCTTGACTATCAGTGAGCAAATTTTTATCCTTCACGGATACCAGGGTTCCAGTTAAGTGCCAGGACCAGGGCTGGAGCTGGTAACAGCTTTTCCCCTTCTTTAAATGAAGTTTCTTATTTTCCTCCTGTGACTAGGTTTACTGCTCCCAGTCATACTGAACTACTACCAGAATATGTGACCGTAGTGTAAGGAGATACAACAATAATCACTGATTAAAAAGGAAGAATGAAAAGAGTAAGAGCTGGTGGCAGGATTGCTAAATGCTGATCAGTGCTGTAAGACAGCCTTTGATTTTTTTAATTAATTATACATTCCCTCATACTTTGTGCTGCCGTTGATTTAATTGGACTCCTTATTTTTAGACAACTACAGCAAGAGGAAGATCGGGTGCAGCTTTCAGCAGCTCAGCTCTAGCCTAATTCTGCCTCGTTCAATGCCCCTGGGAGCAAACTGAGGCTAATGCTGAGCTCTTCTGAAAGCCTCGTGGTCTCCATGCAGTTCAGCACGCTGCATGTCTGTCTGTCTTGCAGGATGGAGCCATTTCTCTGCAGCTTAGTCTGTCCACACAGCAATCCCTGCAGAACTGGGCTCAGCATCCATCTCTAACATCCCAGAATTTCAACACAGGAGAATGAAGTGTTGAGCAGCAGAAAATGGTACCAAGGTCTGTCTCCTACCGACAGAATTTGCCCCGATAATCACTTGAGCCTCACTCCATGCAATTTATTTGCATCCTAGATAGAAACCTGTCTGCCAGTGTGCTCTGGGGAGATAAAGTATTAGATGCTAAGCTGCAGAAGGGGCAAGGAGAAATGCTTTCTAGAAGCCTCAGCTCCTGTAGTTGTGGGCTGCCCTAGACACGGATGTCTTGTTGAAACAGATTCTGCTCCTTTGGCTTTCCCAGGATAGTAATTTCTGCAAAACTTTCCCAATATATCTCCAAAACTTTCCCAGTATATCTCCAAAACTTTCCCAGTATATCTCCCAAACTTTCCCAGTACATCTACAACTGTGGCAGTGTAAAAGTGCTCGTGTTGATATAGTTTATGCACTTCCAGATCTGAACTCTGGGACACCCCTGGTCTTGCTGGGGCTTTCACTGTCTGCACAAAAGCCCTGATGAATCTATGGCAGAAAAATGTGTAGAGCATGTCATAGCTGCCTTTGAACCTCCACTGCCTTTGAACAGCCAGCTCCAGGAATGCCAGAACTCACAAAGCTTCATTTTGTGCACATGTCTTTCTGATGCTTGATGCTTTTCTTATGGCTGCAGCATTTCTTAGGGCCTGCTTCTGGGAGGATCCTCTGATGTCTAATAACAAGTAAGCTCACCTCACTATCTTCTTCAGCTAAAGTTACTTATGGCTGTCCAAAAACATATTTTTACAGAAGCTGCAAGACATGAAGCACCCTTGACAGCTCTATGTCTCTGTCACACTGGGTTTAAATATACTAGTAGGTTCAGAAGCTATTGTAGGAAGTTGGAGAGACTCACAGATGCAGCACAATCCTATAAGCCTCAGCTCCTTTGAAAACCAGACTGAAGAAAGGTCTCACTACAGAGAAAAGCTTGAAATGTGTTTCCAGGATAGCCTCAAATTTGAAAACCTAGGAAAAAAATGCAAGAAGAAATCACAATGTCTCCCTTTTCAATGGTTTTGAGAAGCAAATTCCATTTTTTCAACTCCTTCAACTTCAAATTTTGTACTTTCTCTTTTTGCCTTAGTCTGAGGGTCTCTGAGCTTGTCTCCTGGCCTGGTGATGGCAAGTGTGCAGCTGCCTGGGGCTGCAGACTGAGGGGCAGAGGCTCAAATGGGTAGTGACACTGACTGTGTTTGCATTCAGGAGGCAGGGCTGGGCAGGGATAAAAACACAGCTGCAGCTTTCTAGTCCTGGGAAACCCACTGGAATGAGTTTGTCTCTTGGAATACTGGGATTCTGGACTGCAGAAGGGCTCTTCCCCCTCTTACAGCACACTCACACACACGATTTTCCGTACATGCCTTGCTATTAACCTCTGAAATTTACTGCAAAGAATTATCCTGAACTGATATCTAGTATTCTCCTTTCTTGCCTGCTTTCCACAAGGCAGCTCTTAAATATTTACCAAGAAGGAAGCTCATGTCAGCCTAGGTCCTCTCCCATAATCACAGGAGCCTGCGTAACAAAGTACTCAATTAAATCCAAGGGGACTTTCTAACTGATCCTTATCCACACTAAGCACCTGTCATTTATTTAATTTATAGCTCTTTCTTATTTCACCTCCCAGGAGCCCACTCTGACGGGGCAGAGAGAGGGGGTCTGGCTGCAAGCACAGCTATTATTTTGCAGGACCAGTGCTGCAAAGATGCTCTTGCTGGTTGTCACCACTGACGTGCTGCACCTGCTAATGCTGTGGTTAGTGAGCTGGAGGGGGTCAGAGGCAGAGCACAGGACAGGGCACCTCGATGGCAGGATGGAAAGAAAGGCTGAAATATGATTAAAATTTCTTCTACACCTCAGAACAAAAAATTGCACTTCTTGGTATGCTGTCAAGATACCACAAGCACAAAGTAGATAAGATGGGGATGAGTTGTAGGATAATTTTAGACACACACCCCCACAGCAGCACTTAGACTGCAGCGCGGGGGAGAGCTACGCTGGGGAGGTGAGGTGGGGCTGCTGTGTACGTCTGTCTGTCTAACAATACCTGCCTCAGAAGAGCAATCTGGATAATGGGGTCTCCAAGGCAAGCACCCAAGTCTTGGCCTCCTACACAAGGCTGGCAAAAGGATGAAGCCTCCCTGGGGGAGATGCTCCTGATGGAGTGCTAAGAGAAGGTGCTAGCTGCCTTGGTGACTGGAAAGGGGAGAGTCATGAGGAGAAACACTTGATACTCAGACAGCACATCTCATCTGAGAATCACAGAATCACAGAATGTCAGGGATTGGAAAGGACCTCAAAAGATCATCTAGTCCAATCCCCCCTCACCGGAGCAGGATCACCCAGAGCAGGTCACACAGGAACACGTCCGGGGGGGGCTTTAAACGTCTCCAGAGAAGGAGACTCCACAACCTCCCTGGGCAGCCTGGGCCAGTGTCTGTCACCCTCACTGGGAAGAAATTTCTTCTCATATTTAGGTGGAACCTCCTATTTCCAGCTTACACCCGTTGCCCCTTGTCCTATCATTAGATACCACCAAAAATCCACCACCAATCCATAGGCAAAACTCGTAACTAAAGGGAAGACCCAAATCTCCCACTGTTTAGGTCCCACATCAGTGGTCATACTGGCCAAGCATATGAATAGAGGAGGCAGAAGACAGGCTGGGTTATGTCTCAATCCTCATGCACAACGAGGAGTGAGGACAATCTCCTTGCTTATCCCCAGTCCATTGCTCCCAATACCCAGCTTCTTAGGGGTCAGAAATTAAAATGATAAAGGAAGGAGACAAAACTAGACTGTGGGACCCACTTCACATTGATTCTTGGTGTGACAAACACAGAACAGGAGTCGAGCACCTTTCTGGTGGGTGCTGTGAAGGTGGCAGGTTTTCAGCAGTGCTTAGCCCCTGGGAATTCCCATCCCCTGTGGTCAGATTAAACCGTGTGCTGAGCACTTTTTAAGACCTAACGCTGCTTGAATTTACTCAGATGGCTCAGAAGAGACTGAAGTGATTGGGGGAGAGATCTGCTGAGCTGATGTTTTATGATCTGTACTGAGGTTGTGCCCTCCTGAGGTCTCAGAGCCCTGTTGTGCCAAGAACAGCTGCAGAGAGCATCTTACCAAATGAAACAGACACCTCGGAGCACAGAGAGGTGAAGTTCTTCCTCTACAAACAGGAGAGCTGAGCACTGGAGGAACCAGCACATCACGATGCCCACTAGATTTGAGAGCCCTTAATTGAAGGCTCTGAACTGGGTCAAGAAGGATCTCATGGTGAGGGGCCAGAGCAGGGCCATGGGGTGAGGAGCTGTGCTGAAGGGCAGATGCTGCTTTGGGGGGTTTTCTGAGGGGCTGGGAGTGTTCAGCTCCAGCAAATACACATCCATGTGTTACTTGCTAGCATCAAATCCCCAGGTTTTCAGCAAACAGAAAAAAGATACTTTTATCATGGCAAACACTTGCTTTAAAATCCTACTAGAAGAAAGAATAGACCCAAAGCCTTGATTTATAGAATCATAGAATCATCAGGGTTGGAAGGGACCTTAAAGACCATCCAGTTCCAACCCTCCTGCCATGGGCAGGGACACCTCCCACTAGACCTCACAGCCCCAGCCAGCCTGGCCTTCCAAATGTCCAGGGATGGGGCTTCCAGCACCTCTCTGGCCAACCTGGGCCAGTGTCTCCCCACCCTCCTGGGCAACTTCTTCCTAACGTCTCATCTCAATCTCCCCACCTCTAGATTTGACCCATTCCCCCTGGTCCTACCACTGCCCGACATCCTAAAAAGTCCCTCCCCAGCTTTCTTTGCAATAACCTTTCAGCACATGCTCTGCAGAAGAGCAGTTGGGGTGTGTGAAGTCTGTAAGTATGTGCTTGAAGTTAAATATATGCATAAGCACTCTTTGGTGGAGGGATAATTATTAAATCCAGGTCTCATTAAGGTCTTCCTATTTTCCTTTTTGTAATTCACTTACATATTCTGCAGGAATATGATCAGCTACAGCAATAAAGACTGTGCAGTTACAGCTGTCAGGCTGTAAGAAAATCAGAAAATTATGCAGGGAAATATTCCCAGTCTGTGGTAAAGTTTTCTCATTACATTCTTAGATCTTTCTCTAGCTCATTGTTTCTCAGTCTATCACAATTCTTCATTTCCTGTTCCCTTTTAGACTTCAAACATCTATATTTTTAATGTGGCTTTTTTTAACCCTTCCATACTTAGTACTTGAACCTTTCGGAGACTCTTGGCCAAACCTCACGTCCAAATTCCAGATTACTTAGCTGGACACTACAAGGACATTTTTAATATATAATCTGCTATTAGAGTTTAAAGTCTGGCCAAGAGTTTATGGCTTCTCGTTGTTATTAATGATGTAACAGCAAAATAATTGCACTGTGCATTTTTATAGCTTCTGCCACGCGAGGCTGGTAAAGAACATATATTAATGCAGCCTAAATTCATTCTAATTAGGACGTCCCATCTTATGCATCAAATGCATCCAAATTTGCCTAAATTTCCACCTCTTGCAACAAGAAGAGCCAAAGCTGAGCAAACTTAAAAACCTGCATCATAGTTTTTGGTAGAGCTTCATTTAACTGCAGTTTTCCTGATGTCCTGGTCTGCAGAGTTACTTTAGAGACCTCATCACAACAAGCAAAGACTTTTATCAGCTGAGGACCACTGAGATCAATCTGGAGCCCAAGCACAGCTATCTAAATTGAAATTCAGACCAGAGCTTGCTAACTAATTGGTTTGGTTTTTTTTTTCCCCTTAATGGAAACTTTGACATTAGCTTGAGCTTACTGGTTTAACCACACACTTCAAAATCTCTTGAGGCAAGAGGCTGAGACCTGTGTGCAATTTTTCACCCCAAGATGGAGCCTCTAGTCCCATGGCACTCCCAACCCCGAGACTATTTGGGGGGGTGGTTTTAGCCTTGAGTCAATGGCAAGTGTGCCTCGTTACCTGCTGCATTAACCCTCCTCTCCCCCATTCCCTACAGCACTTTGGGGTTCCTGCCCAGTTCTCCCATACAAATATTGTCAGAACTTGGTCCTATCTAGATGGCACGAAGAGTAAGCGAGGAATATTTATTTGAAATTAAATATTTATATTATTGAAAACAGCGAGGCTTAAAAAATTTCCTGAACAGAGCTGTCTAGAGCTGGAGGCTATTTTGAGTATCTCTTTTTGCCTTTAACCCAACTATCTCAGCACCCCACCCTTCTTCCTTCCACCTTCCTTAGTTTCTTAGACTTCCTTCTTGTTGCTTTGCTTGAGTCTATTTTAGTGTGAGATCATGGTTAGCTTCTCACTAGGCATCTACTTCTCATTTTCTGCCTCTGGGCTTTGCCTTTTCAGCAAAGTTGTGAGTCCATTAGTCCATCTAACGGGTCAGATTGCCCATGATAAACAGACAGTGCCCATAAAGAAGAGAAATAACTCCTTGAGAAGAAAATCAGGTGTCAGAATGAACACAGCTAGGCTCTTCCAAAGGCAGAAAATAAAGCAAAAACTGACTAGTGCAAAGAATGCCAAATTAAGCTGGCTGAGTCCAGCTGCCAGGACACGGGTGTCTTACCCCTTCCATCTCTGGCAAACAGCTATTCAAGTTGACCCCAAAATATCCTTGCTTTGATATTAACCACTGCCCTTCCTCTTGGTAGAAAGTTATTCCATCTCCTGCACTGACCAGCTTTAATATTAAATTCCAGATGGGTCCATCAAGCCTTACTGTGGAGGTTTGGTGGGATTTAGCTGTGATACGTTCCCTTCCCTCTACTAGATGGAAAAGACTGTGACAGTGAATGGATTTGGCTGTGCAGGCCCCAACCTGATGTTCAAAGAACCCTCTTTGAACCAAACTTTGGAGGTGCTTGATGTTTGCACCTAAGTGGACAGCACAGTCCAAACCTCTTTGCTGTCGAGTCAGACCAAGTTTAGACAGACGTTTGAATTCTCCCTCCAAGGATGGGCATGATACAAAGACCTGGACTCTAACCTAGAAGGAAGTTTGCATCACAAGTTTCATCACAAGATCCACACTGAGCAGCTCAATGCTCTGTTTTCAGTCTTTAGCTCTGCCATGTAGACATTGCTCTATGTTATCTCTACCCGCTTCCTCTGTCGGGCTGGGAAAACTTCCCCTTAACTCTGGGGTTTTCTCTCTCTGGATAACAAGTCAACTCTCCACTGGCAGCCAAGAGGAGCTAAACTCACGAGGCTCCTACTAATAGGAGCAGCACATCAAAACCTCCTGGCATCACACTGAGAACATCCCAGCAAACGAGGCCCTTGGTGGCCTGTGGGGCTCGAGTTCCTGGAGCAGCCCCGTGTCACCGACCTCACACAACAGCAGCTTTCTGGCAAATTGTGCAACTGCACCGCCCCCAAACTTCCTGTTTTGAAACCCCAAGAAGCTGGAAAATGTTAACACCGGCACTTTAAAGTGCTACTTGGGGCTTTTTTTTTTTTTCTTTCTTCCTAAAGATCGAGATAATGCTAAAAAATTCTACATGCAAAGGAGTAAAGTGGGGCTGCCTTAAGGAAAAGCAAGCTCTCCATGGAGCTCCAGGCCAGGCAGAGCACAGCATGTCAGAGCATCCATAGCAAAACCATCCCTTCTTCCATGACCTAAGTGACATTATGGGGCTGTCTCTTCACCTCCCTCCTCACCCTCTCTGAATTAGGGTATGTGAGGTGTGCTCCATCGCTGTGGCTACTGCTAAGCTCTTCAGCAGCAGGTCCTGGTGCTACCAGCTGGGGCTCTGGTGGGCATTGTGGTCACCTGCTGAAACAGGGGTCACTGAAGACAAGCTGTGCCACTTGGCTGAAGAGGGAGGTGGCAGATGGAGAGGCAGGTGCTCATGGAGTGGCAGCGAGACAACTGCAACTCACGTGTCGAGCGGCGCTCAGTGGGCACCATGTGCCATAAGCTGCCACCTGGCCCTGCATCCCACTGCCTAAAACCCACCCAGGATGGGAAAAAGAGGCCCTAGCATTAAGGGGACCTTGATACAGAGATATGGGAAATCTCTGTTCCATTCCAGCTCGTTTCTGTATAGGAAGAAGAGTAATTAGAAAGAAGAAAGCATCGTGTTTGTCTTGAAGGCTGCAAGGGAACTTATTTATTTCCAAGCAGCATGACAACTGCTTCCTTTCCTGGCTATCACTGCAACTCCAGATGGTACATTGGAGCATATTTAAACCTCTAACTTGGCTCCTTGAAAAGACATTGTCTTCCTGGTTAGCTAAAAATGTATTAATAGTATTGGGATGAAAGCTCCTGCTCTGCGCTGGCTGAATAATGAAATCTTGGTCATTCTGCTGCATTCTGGCCAGTATTAAAATTGGGCCTCTGCTGAATGTGCTTCAGTTATTACCACCTTCTATTTGAATTTATTTGTACTACTTATATTGACTATTTTGCTAATACCCAGAATTCTGCAAACCCTTTAACAGCAGCAGTTATTATCTGCCTTCCTTAACCCTGTCACCCTTTTCCAGTGATTGCTCTGCATCAAAATTCTGAACCTTTCTGAATCAGCCAGCTGGGCTGCTGCCAGCTCTTATGGTTTTATTAGGGGATTGTGAGACAACATTTGATTACATCCCCAGCTTCAGGACTCCTGTCACCTTCAGAGGCTGCTGCTCTTTGTTTGAACAGCAATACATCCCTAGATTTGCACATAGAGAGAAAAAGGTTTAGGAAGTGAACTGAGAAGCCAGCCAACAAATGTAATCCAAAATGAAAACTAAAAAGCAAAACAGCATCATGATTGTGTGCAAAACTAATGGCAAGGTTTTGCACCTGAAGCTGAAGGGGAGAAGAAAAGGATAGGGGAATTTTGATGCAAATCAGCCAAAATACCTGCACCACCTCCATCACTGCAGGGACCTGGTGGAGGGGCTGGCAACTGCAAGCTTGGGACTCTGACACCTAACTCATAAAAAGTTGTACTGTTACTGTTCTAAAGAAAATGATAGCCTGCTTCCTTTTAAAGCTGTGTATCTCTTTAAAAATGTTAAAAGGCTGCTACATTCCTGCCTTTATCCCAGACACTTTTTATGACTCTCCACTTCCCTCTTCTTTGCCTTTAACAAGCCAGCTAAGCAGAGGATTAGGGGACTGACTTAGTGCACATGTGCTAAAGAAGGGGGGGGGGGAATCTGCCTTCAAACTCTTACATAACTTAAAAAAACAAACACATAAACCAGAGGCACACACCCAGGCCCTCACTCTTTGCACTTCAAAATAATAATAGACATCATCACCATCATGCGGCCAGGCTGCAGCCTGCCAGCTGGACCAGCCTCTTTGCAAAATGAGCATTTTAACTCATGGAAACTACAAATACACAGAAACAAGCATCCCAAACTTATTCCTGATGGCATTCCCCATTTCTCCCTTTCCTGTTCCCAGAGCTTGGTGTTCAATAGCTCAGAGTAAGCAGCCACCCCTTGGGAAGGAGGAGGGAGAGAACTCCCAAGCCCCCATCCCGCTGTCAGGCACCTTCTCTAAATATTTATGTGACCTCCAGGATGCAGCACAGTTGGAAATCTTGCAGCCACTGTGCACAGTCAGGCAGCTCCCTGCAACCCCTGGAAAGTTCCTGTATTTCAGGCAAGACCTGGGTCTTGCCAGAGCTGGGATCTGCTTATAGCATCTGCTGCCCTAAATTGGGGATGTTGTGCCGAACAGCGCGTTCCTACGGGGAGCTCAGTGTAGACCAGTGAACTCACGGTTTTGGGAGCATGTGGCTGCAATTAGAGCCACCCAGTTAAATGTGAGGAGCACTTTATGTCCATCAGCACATGCAGAAAGCGACAGAAGGTGATGCTTGAAGGATTCTGATTCCATGATTGAGCCACAGCTCAGTGGAGGGAAGAAAAAGTCATTCTTCTGCCATGCACTCAGGTTAAAATTCTCCTGTCTTGCAAAAACACCCAGGTTCTTTGATGCTTTTCTTAACAAACTGCAGAAAAGGAACCTACCCAACCCCCTCCTCTAAACAGGAACTTGATCCCTAGTGATATCTTCCTGTCCTGGCCCTATTTATAGAAGTAAGGTCACCCAAATAAGAACAGAAACGGTATCATATGATTTGGGGTGACCAACTGAATTCTGCATGTTGAGAATTCAGAGGAACACATTTGAATAACCCACATCAAAACCCATGTAGAAAGAACATTTCACTGTGGCCATTTTGGTGCGTGGAACAACCCAGCAATTTGTGAGACACGTGGTCAGTTAGTTGTAATTTGGGTATTTTTCCCTACAGCAAATAATCAGGTCATTGGGCAGAAATTTTGCTTGCAAAACTGGTCTTCAATGTGCAATTGTTTATTGAAAGCCTAAAATAGACACATTTCTGCTATTGTACTGTTAATGGTATAAACAATTGATGAAAACTGCAAAAATCAAGGAATCTGTGAAGGTCACTTGGGCAGTTTGGAAGCAAACACACACAAAGCCTGGAACTTTACTGTCTGCAAAGAATTTATAACTACTTTCCTATATATATTATATATATATTTCCTATATATATAATATATATTTTTTCTATATACAGCTGAGTTTGACATGTAAGCTAAGGGGGCAGTTAACCATGAGGCTTCTGACCTGTATGCTCCAAACAGCAACTGCAGCCACATTTAGAAAAGGCCTATTTTTTATCATTCCCTGGCACCAACCAGCATTTTGTTTTCTATCCTTTTACCATAAACCAACAGAGAGTGAAAAAAGTCAAGCTTTAGGTAGATACACACACCTATTTGAATAGATGCTTATATAGATCTGTATTTTATATACACGTGCACACAAAAATAATGGTGTCTAAGAAAAATGTTCTATTTGACAACATTCTTCTTTCAAACTCATTTGGCACAAATTATGATCCGTAATTCCTCTCTTATCATGTCAGGCAGCCCCTTGAACTGAACCTAACGATGAGGAGAGCCAAGTGCTTCCATCGTGCTTAATGCAGTTTACCAAAAAAAATAAAATAAATCTCTACACAGCTAAATATTTTACGGGCCAAAGATTCAGGGCTACTTGAAATGATGAATTCATCCCTCCGAGGGGTTTCGTTCAGGGCTAAGAAGTTTGTCTAGGCTTGAGGCACATCATGAAAGGGAAGAGTTAGTCATTCCCTTTCTTTCCCAGGCTGCCTCCATCCTTCCATTGCTCATTCACAAATCCCTGGCTGCCTCTGTAGGCAGACAGCTCGGAGGTGGAGCAGAGGTAGAGGCTGCTGCTGGCATTTTCTCCTGCCTCTGTGAGCAGGAGCACGCAGCAGAGTGAGCTCCCTCTGACACACAGACAGAGCCCAGCTCTGCCAACGGCAGGGCTTGAATCTCCTCTTATTCTAGCCAAAGGGAGAGCCATGGAAATGGGGAAATTCAGTCCCAAGCAGCAGCCAGAGGGGCCACCTTTCTATGAGTTAGACATTGCTTCTGGAGAACAAACTGGCTTTCTGGACCAGAGGGTTCAGAGCGTGGCGTGACTCCGACTGGTGGATCGGAGGGTGTGAGGAGGAGAGGAGGTTGTGAGGAGGAGAAGGGGTTGTGAGGAGAAGGGGTCGTGAGGAGGAGAAGGGGTCGTGAGGAGGAGAAGGGGTCGTGAGGAGGTTGTGAGGAGGGAGAGGAGGTTGTGAGGAGGGAGAGGAGGTTGCCTGCAGCAGCCTCTGCTCTGTACGTGCCTGAAGGGCCAGCTCTGAGGGCTCACCCAGCCCAGCCTGGCTGTGGTGGAGGCTGGGGACCCTGCATGGCCACAATACACAGCCACACTCGCCTTCCCCAGCCCAGCTCAGGACCTTCCACGTCAGCTCATGTCTGCTGTGGGCAGCAGACCCTCACAGCCTGCACACCTTTTGAGTGATAAGATACACTGCGGGTCCAGATAAACCATCTCAAAATAGTTCTCCCCCATCCCTTGCTCTGCTGATAAATTCCCCATGTGGCAGTTCATTACCTCCTGCTCTCTGGCACCACTGACAGCCACACACCCCCTCCTTGATTAAACTGGACCAGAATAAGCTGAGCACTTGCAGAGGAAGGATTTGTGTGGTGCTTCTGAGATTGAAGGTTCTCTTTATGGTTAATGCATCATTCCCCATTACAGTCATTTCCTCTGAAGTAAATGGGATTTTGCCAGTATAATTTATGGTTTATTGATATATATTTCCTAGCTGAATTGACATTCCCCTGTTGCCTTTTTCTTCTACCCCGAAATTGCAGGAAGCCAAAACTCCTTCACCAGTAATGAGTTAAGCTCTGGAGCGTGCAGAGCTGGGTGCTCTCCCATTAAGTGGGCTGGGGTTAAAGTGGGCACCATTTACACATTAATATATATGCCAGGGCAGCACCACTGGTCCTGCTGTAATGTCTGAGGCTAAGGGGTCAGCCATTTAGCTGGGAGCTTCCAGCAGTGTTTTAATACTCTTTAACCAATGATTGAAGACGACTTTCCTTGTGACATTGAAGAGTGTCACAGGGAGGCCTTTGAAGCTGAAGAATCAAAACCACCTGATTCTTTGCAGTGGCTAAAATATCTGCAGTGCTTTGGGAGACACTATTAGGATCTTCTTTCCCCTCCCCTAAACTCTCCCTCTCCAGACCTGCAGGTGGACGTAGCATCTCCCTTGCTGTCTATTACACATTGCTGTGCACTGTTAAATGATTTCCCTCTACTTCACCTCAGAGGCACTGGAAGTTAAGAGGAATTAGGGGGTTTGGAATTAGTAATTCTGCACAAAGCTTTTCACCTCCTGTCTGAATCCAGCTGCAATTTTTGCATGACCAGTAATGGTTACTGTGCAACTCCCGTTTGGTAGATTCTGAAAAATAAGTTCTTTTCTGGCTTGTTTTTCTTTCTGGTGTATCTGTGCCACAAAACTACTTCTTACCAGTAACTCCAATACTACAGCCAACACTTGCTCCCCAGCACGAGTAAATCTGAGCACCTAAGCCATAGCTAGTCACCTAATTACGTGACCTGATTTTCCTAGGAGCAGAATATGTCTTCCAGCTCCCACTGCACTCAGCAGTTGGGAAAATCAGGCCACTTTAAGTGGCCAAACATAGCTGTGAATAGTTTTGAGTACTCAACTTTTAAAAAGTTGGTCTTCCCAAGGCCTGGGAGCTGAAGCACCCAGAGGATGTGTCCTCTCCAGGTCCTGGGGGGTGCAGAGGAGGGTATCTCAGGGGGATGCAGTGACTAACCAGAGGCTATCAGTCATCATCACCATTCCCAGCACTAAATTTAAAAAAAAGATTAAAAAAAATAAATAGATCTCACTCAGCTTCAGGTCCCATGATAAAAATATACCTTGCCTTTTGTGTGCTTTACGCAGTATTTCCTCCTTGCACTGAAAATTAAATTGAAAAGGGAGTTTATTGTCCCTGTGGAAGAGCTAGGCACCTTTTGAAATTACTCATGAACAAACGTGTATGGGGCCCAGCCTGATGTTTTCTAACGCCCTTTGGGGTCCCAGGAGCACAAAGGCAGCAGGGCAGGAGCTGCAGTGGATTCCAGCAGAGCTCTATTGTGCGATTTGTTCCAAGGAAACATCAATTCATTAAGGGAACAAGTCAACAAGGGTGGGTGGCAGAACCATCTGTCCTGCGAGCTTGTGCATGACTCCTTCCGAGAGCTGCTCTGGGGTCTGGAGAGAGTAAATAAGGAGTGAGAGCCAGCTTGTCTGCCCGCACTTTGCAGCAGGAGAAACTGCTCATTTCAAAGGCAGAGCTTTCCTGGGAGGGCGTTTTTAATTCACTGCCTCAGATGCAACCCAGACAGACACGCTCCAGCAGCACGAGGTATGGTTGGGAGAATCACGTTTCACTCGTGTTTTAAAGAGCAGCCCAGGCAAGAGGGAACTTGGACTGAGCAAAGGCAAAATCAGAGATGGATGATGAAACCAGGGCAGGAAAGGTCCCCAGCCAGCCCAGGCAGCTGGACATGGCTCTGCTCAAGCAGCAGCCGCCCTGGAAGGTTCCCAGCCTGTGCTCTGTGCTCTTTGCACTTGTCTGAACTACTTTTCAAAGCAAAGCAGTGGCTGTTTTGCATAGCCCATCTGAGCCTGGCTAGGGAAAGGTCGGCGAGATAGGAGAGCCCAAACTATGATGTTGGCCACACAAGATCCATCCTTCCAGAGGGCAGGTGCTCGGAGCAGGACTCTGCTGATCCCCACTGAATGCTGGCAGAGAAGGGCAGCAAAACACTTCGGGAGGAAGTATTTTCATAATCACGCATTTGCAACACTGCCCCTTTTTTTTGCAGCATTATCTTTCTATCTTCCTCTTACTCTCCAAATGAACAAAAATGTGTATATTCAAGGGGTGGGGAAGGCAGAGCTGAAACACAGCTGAGTCAACAACACATGTCTCCGAGCTGGTGGGTAACGTAGATTCCCGCGTGGTTATCAGTGTGCTTTCAAAAGGCATCACAGAAAGAGCAAGAGAAGCACAGTAAACATCCTACACAGCACTATGGGCACAAACAAGGAAGGCTGGAGGGTCCCAGCTGCCCTAATCCTAGAGCCACAGGGGTCATGATCCTTTTCCCTCCCTTCTTGCTTTCTATAACCACCCAGCAGCATCTTCTCGCAGCAGATAACAGGGTGCAGAGCACATTGATCTTGCCCCTGTGGTCAGACACATTCCCTCTAGCTCAAAAGATGTCAGCAAGTCTTTTTGCACCATGTTCAAGCTGTAATATACCATATTTAGCAAGATTAGGTTACAGCTCAAGGCTGGCCGCTGTAAACTAGAAGTTTTCCTGTCGTGAGTCAAATTTTCTGTTGCTAACAGCAAGCAGCTCTGAGACACAGAGTAAAACCCACAGAGCAAAAGGGAGGCAGCTGCTCTGGCCAAATTCACAACAAGAGAGTACAAAACTGGCAGTCACCTTTGCCAGCCCCTGGGCTACAGCCCTGCTCGTGCTTCACACACCCAGTGGGGCTTTACCCTCACTGGGAGCTGTGCTGGTGCCTGGACGCACTCCCTGTTTGTAACACTGGGAAAGACTCCTCTGTCTTTAGGGTCTGGAGGATGTAGATCCTTTTCTGGCCCTGCCCATCTGCAGGATCCCTTCCCTACCTGGAGACCCCACTCTCACCTTCTTGCTCTTTGGACCTTCCTCCCCCCACACCGTTTTGCACAAGTGTGTGTTGGTTAATGAGATTAAACCAGCACCCTCCTCACTTTCCCTCCTCCTAGACCTGTAGAACTTCTTTGAGAGCAATACTGCCCTTCTTCCCTTAAGTAGGAAGCTCTGAAATCAGCTACTCATGAGGAATTCACCTCCTGACACCCAACTGAGGGCCCGACTTCTGCCCCACGACCATAACATTTCTATCCTGTTCTGCCTCCATTCATAATTTTTGCTAAATATTTGTGCCATTTGGGCTCTGGGTGAATTCCTCCTCTTGGCAGTCTCTAGCTGAGCTGATCCACAGCTGCATTTCCATGCTGATGTCAAGCACTTGGAAAACACTATTGTGTGTCTGCAAGCTTAAACAGCACAGTGCTGGCTTGTTCTGCCACTGGAAAACTTGCTGAACAGAAGACTTGGGTCTTCCTAGCTGGAGTGAAAAGGGATTTATAGGCATCCTGAAGGGAAATAAGGAAAAGAGCACTTTTGACACAGTGAGTTAGCAGATTTTGGCCCGTTATTATAACCTGAAAATCTCAGGGTTTTGCCCCCTGGTGGCAGTTGAATTTTTCTTGTTCTTGGTGCTTATTGCAACATCTGCACTTCCAGACCTAAACCTTTTGATTTTCATGCTGAGGAAATGACCAGCAAAGAGGTCGTTAAATACCAAGAGCTGGGGCTTCCCCAGCAAGGACCCTGGTTCCAGCAGCAGATGGGACTATAGCCAGATAATCCAACCTCTCTGAAATACTTTTTATTCTGTTCTCTCCTCAGACAAAAAGCCCTGGCATCGACAGGTGGAAGGAGTGTTCAAGCAGCATGCGACTGGTTGGTATGAAGTAATAAATGTTCAAAAGTGGAAAGGAAATGAGTGAATGGCATGTTTAAGATTCCAGCCATTAGAATGGGGAATGGTTAAACAGGGGCATGGTCTGAAAAGCACTAACAAAAATAGTGAGGAGTTATCTAAGAGCTGTAAATAAGCAATCCAGAAACAAGCCTGGGCTGGGGGTGTTTGAGATCTCAAGTAATAGCAAAAAAAAAGGGAGAGAAAGGAACCACTATTCTCTCCACCCTAGCACCTAAACAGAAACCTGAGAGCTGCCTTTTCAAAGATGTTGAGCAATTTCTAGTGCTCTCCTCCCTGTGTTTTGTACACTGAAAGGCAGAAAGGCAGCAGCAGTGACCGGGTTAGATCTTCAGAGCCTCAGTCTGAAAGTAAAAACCAATTTTCTCTATTACTTAGTGGCAGTAATGGGCTGTGAGTGAGACAGTGGCACCTCTCTGCCTGACCTGCTGCAGCTGAGTTCTTCCATAAAGGGAGAAGGAAAAGGAGTGAGGACAAGGGAAGATGATTTTGCTGGAAAAATGGATGTCTTTATCAATCTAACAGTTTTCTCCCCCTCAGGCTCTTCTCCCACGTGGGTGACCCCTTCCTCGATGACACCCTTCCCCGGGAGTACGTCCTCTACCTGCGCCCCACGGGCCCCCTGGCTCAGAAGCTCTCCGAGTTCTGGCAGCAGTCAAAGCAGATCTGTGGGAAGAACAAAGCTCACAACATCTTCCCCCACATCACCCTTTGCCAGTTCTTCATGGTAAAGCAGAGCTCCTCCTTCCCCTGCCCTGGTGCATGCATTCCTGAGCAGCCCCTGCCAGGCTCCATCAGTCCCTGCAGGAGGGTTTGTCCTCAGGAGCTGCGGGGTTGTTACCCCACAGCCTGATGTCTGGGCTGGGTGAGCAGGTACTTGGGTTTTCAGCAGGTTGTCTTCAGGGAAGAGCAGCAGCAGAAGACAAGTCTCATAATCTCAAGTGATCATTAGCATGAGAACAGACAGTGGGGGGGGGGGGATGTTAGGAAGGTTACTTGGGGATAGCTGATCCTGCTCTGAGGACAGGGGAGGAGCAGATGATTTCTAAACATGCTGTCTTCTATAACTCTGGGCTTTTTTATCCTCACTGCACTATAGCAAAGGTAAACCATTCATGCTCAACCTTTCCTTTCCCTACCGAGTGCCCTAGAGAGCTAAGAAGGGGTTAAGAATGTTTCTCCACCTGAGAAATGCTTCTCCTGGTTGCTTTGGCAGTGTGAGGACAGCAAGGTGGATGCTCTCACTGAAGCTCTGCAGGCCACAGTGATGCGGTGGAAATGCAAATTCCCTGCCCCTCTGCCTTTGGAGCTCTACACGTCCTCCAACTTCATTGGGCTCTTTGTCAAGGAAGAAAGTGCTGAGGTGCTCAAGAAGTTTGCTGCAGACTTTGCTGCAGAGGCTGCTTCTAAAGCAGGTGGGTGACCCTGCTGGCAACTACAAAGAGCTCTCGGCTGTGTCAGAGCTTGGCCGTCTGATGGCATGAAGAAGTGAAGCTCACCAAGGCAATACCTGATTTTTAAAGTGTCCTGAAGGCTGAGCCCCAGAGGAACACCCCAGCAGATGCTTTGGGTTTCAGGGCTTTTTCAGTTGAAAGATCACCTCACACTTAGTCTCAAGTGTTATCTCCTGAAAGGGAAGTTGACATTTGGTGGTTCCTTAACCTTTCAGAGAGGTGCTGTCTGCAAGGCTGAGTATTTCCTGCTCCACACTCTACCTCAAGCCCCTGCCACAAAACTTCCCTCAGCCCTGTAAAGGCTCTGTTCAGGTTTTCACTGCGTTCCTGAGATACACCTGGGTGCCCTGGTGACCTCCAAAGGAACCTTTTCTAATCTCAGCACCAACACATCTGGCTCCATTGCCTGGTTCTGGGCTGTTTCTGGAGAAGGAAACCCATGAGGAGCTGGGGAGGGGACATAACCAGAGCACCCTGTGCTCTGATGGTCTCCTCTGCTGAACAGGCTCTCTGAGTATCCTCTGATCACCTCCAAACTTGGAAGTCAGGACAGCATCAGAGCACTGTAATAGCTCCCTGACTAATCCTCCCACCCTCTGTTGCTGCAAAGCCTGGACTAGTCACAGCACAACCAGTTTAGTCCTTCATTACCACAGGCTTGTCCTGGAGTTTAAGTACACCAGGATACAGAGGTTCTGAGCCCCTGGGGCGCGTCCATGCTAGACAGGCACCCTGTAACACCATGGAGGACAGCTCCAAGTATCTGCCTTGGGTTCAGAGGAAGAGATACAGACATAGGTTCATCACACCTCTGGTGCATTGCATAATGCTTTCACCTCATGGTGACCTACATCTGTTCTTCCCTTCAGACCTTCCCATACCTGAAAGGGGCCTATAAGAGGGCAGGAAAAGAACTATTCATGAGGGTTTGTAGTGACAGGATGAGGGGTGATGGTTTTAAGCTAGAAAAGGGTAGATTTTGGTTGAATATTAGAAAAAAGTTCTTTAATATGAGGGTGGTTGATCACTGGAACAGGTTGCCCAGAGAGGGGTGGAGGCCCCATCCCTGGAGTCCTTCAAGGTCAGGCTTGATGGGGCTCTGAGCAACCTGCCCTAGAGATGTCCCTGCTGGTGTAGGGGGGTTGGACTAGATGACCTTTGGAGGTCCCTTCAACCCAATACATTCTAGGATTCTCTGATTCAGAAGGGGGAGGAGATGGGTGTTACACATTCTGGAAGGCAGAGACAGGCACAGAGACATCAGGCGGGTCCAGGGACTGCTGCAGCCTCATGAGGATGCTACAAGTGTTGCCCTGCACAGTGTAGATACACCCTCCAAACCAACACAGCCAGAAGGGGCAGTTCTTACCCCAAAAACACTGACCCATAAGGAGGAAGCATCAGCTCCTGCCCCTGCGACTGCTCCAGTTCAGACCAAACTAATTCTTTCCCCAGCCCATTGCTGCATTGCAGTCCACAGCTTGGGCAGGTTATCACATTAAAGTCTCTGGGGCTTTTTCAGAGATCCAGAACATATTTTTTCTTGCTCATCAAAAAAAAAAAAAAAAAAAANAAAAAAAAAAAAAAAAGATGGATGAGCTTGCAAAGCTTCTCCTGGCTGGCACTTGGAGCCAAGTCTCTGAATAGCTGCAATTTAAACTGAATAATCAGTCAAGTTTAATTGCAATTTTTGGTTGAATAAGCAAGAATAAATAACATGAAAACAATGTATCCTGTGATTTCCACATCTACCAGGAGAGTCCCAATATTTCACATAATTTCACCTTTCTGCAATCTTTTCCTAAGACAGATTCTTTTTCTGCAGGATCATTTTGAATCATTATCACACCAATGCCTGTTTCCACAATTTTGGAACCCCTCACCTTCAGTAGGCAAACTGGTAATCCCACTAATGTCCAGGGAAAAGATTTAATCAACTTGCATGAACCTTTAAATTCCATAGATTTGCAACTGCTACCACAGGAGAGAGAACAAAGGAGAGAGAGTAAAAATTAGTATTTTTAACTTGCTTATTTTTGAGAGATCCTCATCTCCCAAGGAAAGAAAGGCCACCCCTTTCCTGCAAAAGTCTTTCCTGGGAAAGTGTGGAAATCCATTGTTTTCTGAAAGCAAATGAGTTCTGCCTGTTTGGCCCTGGGGTGACTCAGGACTGAGTCAGACCACAAACCTCTAAGAATTCCATCCAAGGTGCAACATATAGAGGGAGGGAACTCACGTTTGTGCAAGGGCAGCCCAGAGGCCAATCCCAGCCTGGGCTGCATCTAAAGAGCTGTGGGCAGCAGATCAAGAGAGGGGATTGTGCCCCTCTGCTCTGCCCTGGGGACACCTCACCTGGAGCTCTGCGTCCAGTTCTGGAGCCCCCAGCACAAGGATGGGGAGACATTGGAGTGTGTCCAAAATGCTCAGGGGAATGGAACATCTCTGGTATGGAGACAGGCTGAGAGAGTTGGGGCTGTTCAACCTGGAGAAGAGAAGGCTCCAGGGGGACCTTAGAGTGACCTTCCAGGACCTGAAGAGGCTACAGGAAGGCAGGGGAAGGTCTATTCAAAAGGGTTTGTAATGACAGGACAAGGAGTGATGGGTTTAAGCTAGGAAAGGAGAGATTTAGGCTGGATATTAGAAAAAAGTTCTTTAACATGAGGGTGATAGATCAGTGGAATGGGCTGCCCAGAGAGGGGGTGGAGGCCCCATCCCTGGAGTCCTTCAAGGTCAGGCTTGCTGGGGCTCTGAGCAGCCTGCCCTAGGTAGAGATGTCCCTGCTGGTGTAGGGAGGTTGGACCAGATGACCTCTAGGTGTCCCTTCCAGCTTAAAACATTCTATGATGCTATTCTATGACTTCCCCAAAGCCTGGCCTACAGTTTGTTCCACCTGAGCTCTTGAGAAGTTCAGCTCCCACTCCTTCTCAGACACCCTCACACCTTCCAAGAGCCGCTAATCTCAACAGCCACTTGTCAACTGACATCTTCTCCTTGCAGATGTCCACGTGGAGCCCCACAAGAAGCAGCTCCACGTGACGCTGGCCTATCACTTCCAGACCAGCCACCTGCCCACGCTGGAGAAGCTGGCGCAGAACATCGATGTCAAGCTGGGCTGCGACTGGGTCGCCGCCATCTTCTCCCGAGACATTCGCTTCGTGAACCACGAGGTACATTTGTGAAGCTTCTTTCAGCCCAAAAATTTAAAACCAAGAGGACCTAGTGGGGTTTCAGGCTGTTCTAGCTGCGTTTTCAAGTCAACAGTGCTCACCAGCTGCGAGGTGAATGTAGACCCCCGTGTCTCCTGCTTAGAGCTGTATGGGTATGCAGCACAGACATGAAGGAATTTGCCTCAGAATCCCAGAACATTGACCTCCCACACCCCACCACTCATCTTAACCACCCATCCACCTTGCCTGGTTTTTGCTTTTCCCTCAGACTGTCCAGACTTGCTCTTTCACCCACCTCATTTCTTGCTTCTTGCGGGAACAATGTCCTGCTGGATTAATTCATTCTAACAATGACTCTCCTGTTAGCTCCACCTAAGCTGGTCTGATCTCTCAAGAACTAGGCCAGAACCTTCACCTGACCGCTATCCACTCCTTCTGTACAGACCTGACATCATTATTAATCACAGCATTTCATTTCACCACCTAAGAAACACTTACCCTCATGGCCTGGATACTTCAATTACTCATATGGATTCTATAATTACAGTGTCTAGGTGTCTTAACATCATTTTCTTCATTATGTTGCTTTCCAACACAATATACAGAAAAAACAGTTCCATTTTGTAGATTGGGATCTTGGGTATAGGGAAACCACAAGTGAGATTCATCTCTGTAAATACCTTCAAGTTGAACCTCACCTCCCTCTAAGTATCTTCAGGTTGAACCTCTAAGCCTAAGCCAGTCCAAAGCTCAGTGCAGAGAAATGGGCTCCTCCAGAAATTGAGTCATCTCACCCATCTTAAGATGTCTGTCTTGGGACAAGATGAATCAAGGTCTGGAGGAGGGAACCTCCAGGAGATGCCTGCTCAGGCTTAGGCAGCTAAACTAGACTCCTAAGGTTGAGGTGATTAACGCCACCAAAGTGCATTGTCCAGAATCAAACACACAAAACCTGGGGGTTTTGTGGGGAAAAGGTTCTTTTAGTCCAGCACATGATACACCACAGATGCCAAAAACTGTTGGAGAGCTGAAGTCTCTTGTGTGTGATGCTCTGGCCCAACCCAGACCATGCATCCCACACATGACAGCCTCCTTCCCTATCCCTAGAGTCATCTTGTCCTTGAGAAGCTGCAAGTAGCCAGCACTGTCAGAGTGCAGGAGGAGCTGCTGCTGAGAACCAGCTCACATCTTTGCATATCTCACTTCAGGCAGCCATGTGTGAAAGTTCTGGCCTTGTGCTATCAGGTGACAGTGACTCGTTTCCATCTCCCTTTGAAGATACCACGCACAGTCTAGGAGGATTAGTGAGCAACAGGGCTGACCCCATCAGGAGATCAGAGCTGCTCAGCAGATTATGGTTCTATTTGGTGTGATGCCATTGCAGAAGTTGGGCTTGGCCAGGGACAATGACACTTTTGTTCTCCTTGTAAACGGGGGACTGCTGTAGCCATTTCCAGGGGAAGTTACAGACATTTAATACGTGTGGATTCCTCAGGCTCCAGTGAAGAGAAGATTACAGAATTACACTCACTGATCTTTCCCCCACCTTTTAACTTAATCCTGCTCAGGTTAGGACATACAAAGCAAACAGTGTGGCCACATCCCAGCATTTCCCATCACCTGCATTTTTCCCTGTGTGTTCTCATGAACACTTTTGAGAGCAGCATGTCAGAGTCAAACCTCAGCTCCCTCACAGTGTCTCTGCCTTGTCTTCAAAAGCAACAAGATCTGCTCTTTAAGGCCAAGCACATGTAGGTAAACCAAAAACAGTCACTAACCACTGTGTAAACTCCAGGTCCCAGGAAGAATTCAGTTCCATTTTTAACAGGGCACTTAGATTTAAGCACATGGTCATTGTTTTGCTCACTCTAAAAAATCATCCCCACCTTTCCCTTATGATTTTTAAAGACATGACTGGAATCAAAGAGGGAAGAAGGAGTAAATACCTAGAAAAGCAGGAATTCCCTGAAGGTAAAGCTTTCCTGGATAAACACAAAGTGAGGCACTACAAGAACTGTTCATACCTGGTGGTTAAAAGTCATGGGAGTGCTCCTGCCCCACTCTGCTAAAGGTTCCCTTCCATTAACAACCCTTTCATTCATTTGTGCTTCTGTTTCTCCCCCAGACTCTGCAAGTGATCTATCCTTACACCCCTCAGAACGATGATGAACTGGAGCTGGTCCCAGGGGATTTTATTTTCATGTCCCCAGTGGAACAAACCAGTACAAGTGAGGGCTGGATTTATGGCATTTCCCTTGCAACTGGCTGCTCTGGGCTACTGCCTGAAAATTACATCACGAAGGCGGATGAATGTGGGACCTGGGTGTTCCATGGGTAGGTAAAGCTGGAAAAAAGGGGGCTCAGCAGCTGTGATTTCACCTGGGTAAGTGAAGAGTCTCCCAGAGCTGCTGAGAAGGTCGTTTGGGGGAAATGTGCTGGCACACAACCCAATCTCATCAGCAAAGAAAGAGCAGATGCTGCCCCTGGGCATGGGATTAGAGGACGATGTGATTTATTTAGCTAAGATGTTACAGCAACTATTACTCACAGAATTGCTGCTGGTGGTGAGTAGAGGCAGAGCAGATGGCTCCTGTTGTGCCACTGCTGTGCAGACACCTCTGTGGTGGGACCAGGATCAGGAAGGTTTAAATTTGAGCATTAATTTGGGAAGCGAGATCTTCTGTGTATAATTCCCTGGGGAAAAGGACTTGGGATCAGCAGTGTTGCTTAAGATTCTTAGCAAGATTTTCAGCAGCACTTAGTTGCCTGCCTGCTGTTGGCTTCAAGGAGAATGCAGACCTCACATTACGCCTTATTCCTCTTGATTTTGATGGGAATTAGTTAAACAGCAACAAAAAAATAGCACTCGAGGAGTGGGTCTGAATGATCCAGCAAGATCATCCTTGAATCCCCTAAAATCTGCCAGCCAAAATGATCTCAGGTCTATATACACATGTGGACTGCTCTGGTGGATTCTGCTTTTTTTTTCCCAGTGCCTAGAAGAGTTTTGAGACCCAGGGAGTAGCACGGGAAAGAATTACTATTACAGCAGCAACTAAAAGGAAAGCCAAATGTTTTGTAACTCCAGCACCTCTGCCTCCAGACAAGCAGAGAGAGGAAATGCCACTTCCCTGATTACCAGTGAAGGCTATAAATCATTAATTGGAGCATGAAATATGAAACATTTATCAAAACCATTATTATATACCCGGAAACAGTCTCATTCTACACAACAGCTTCCCACAGGGAATATCAGGCTGCAGAACATCATGTGGTCAAAACAATATAGCCAGCTAAGGACAGCCTAAGCCCCGCTGGCATCTAGGCCATGGTATTCACAGCAGGATCCTTGTGGTAAGAGAAGAGCAGCACACAGGTATCTTCATTCCACAGACATCAAAATAAGCCTGGCAGTACTCACCAGGGCTGCAGGAGAACTCCCATGGTGCAAGAGAACTTCCATGGTGCAGGAGATGGGACGTAGCTCATGGTGTTGAGCTGTTGGCCAGCGATGCTGTGATGCTGGGGGATGGTTTGTGCTGTCTCTGTGTACACAGCCATGTCCTGTTGCATCCCTGCAGAGGAGGAAAAAGAAAGGACAGCCATGAAGCTTCTCCAAGTCACAAGAGGCTGCATTCTTCAAGAGAAAATCAGGCATTATTGAGATCATCATGAAAATCCAGCTCAGTCAGGGCTGCAGCACCCTGGCTGTACCACGCAAGGGATCTGACAGGCAAAGGGCTATGCTGGGATATTTGATCAAATCTTTAATGCAGCCAAATGAGACTGCTAGTCCCTGCACATTTCACCTGAACAAGGTTCCCCTGCTGCACTGCTCGAGTGAGGCAGGAGCTGAACCGTGGCCTTTGGGGGACAGGTTACATTAATAACCATATTATTATGGCTGATATTTCATAGAATCATAGAATTGTCAGGGTTGGAAGGGACCTTAAAGATCACCTCGTTCCAACCCCCCTGCCATGGGCAGGGACACCTCCCACTACATCACTTGCTCACAGCCCCAGCCAGCCTGGCCTTCCAAATGTCCAGGGATGGGGCTTCCAGCACCTCTCTGGGCAACCTGGGCCAGTGTCTCCCCACCCTCCTGGCCAACAACTTCTTCCTAATGTCTCATCTCAATCTCCCCACCTCTAGTTTTGACCCATTCCCCCCAGTCCTACCCCTACCCGACAGCCTCAAAAGTCCCTCCCCAGCTTTCTTGTAGCCCCCTTCAGATCCTGGAAGGCCACAAGAAGGTCCCCTCGGAGCCTTCTCTCCTCAGGAGCTCTGCCCAGCACACAGACCTCCCTGGCTGGCACTGTACAAACAGATAGAAAGATATCCCTGCCCTATAGTAAGGTGTGTAAGCCCCAGACCAACAGGCTGCCATCTCTAAGAAGACAAGCTTGATGAGCTATTTTATTTGCTTTCAGGGCAGAGCTACTGCCCAGGAAACCAGGTTGTGCCTTGAGAGACTCTAGATCTGAATCCTTTCTCTGCCTACTAAAAATAGGAATGATATCACTTGTGTTCTGCAAACCCCAAGGATCTGCTGTACACCTCAACTACATTTCTTTGCTGGCTGTGGCACATCCCTGCATGATTTCTTCTCCTGCCCAGGGCTGAACCTGCTGGTAACAGTGCAGAGAAACATTTGATCTCTGATCAGTGCTTATAGATTGGGAAATAATTGCAGATAACTTGCTTCAGCATCCCACACCACACAACCCAGATCCTAAGTCTGTGTAACCCATTCTTGCCATCCCCTCAGTAAGGGCATGGGAGTGAAAATTCACCTTTCTGAAGCAAGCACTGGACTCTCCTTTAGGGAGGAACTGGTTGTGTTTGTATCAATGTCAGGAGATCTGAGCCTAAGAAAGGATCTGGCCATAGGTATGTTAAAACTAAAATACTTTTCTTTGTGTGGTATCAAGGTGGAAGTCCTCTCCTGATAGCAGCTGGTGAGCTGAAACTACTTGGAATGAACCCAAGCTACAGACCCAGTATTAAGTTTATATATCTACCTTAAAAGCTCCCCAGCAAACTGCTTGGAGGGTATTTTCTAAGTTGCCTTTCGTGCCTGAAAATTAGCAAGCTACTAATTCAAAAGAAGAAACTTTCCACCCTCAGCACACAGAGCCCAGAGAAGTGAGAAGCCCAGTGAGGGTATAAGAATTTATTTGCCCCACAGAAGCCACAAACCCCAAGCATTCAAGACCAGGGGGCTCTCCAGAAATGCACGTAAAGGCAGAATTATCCCATCTTTGTAGCTGCAGTCCCAGCACCACTCAAAAGCTCAAAGTTCTGATGGTTCCTTGCACTGCTTTTCCATTACCAGCAAAGCCTGAAATAGTCACCCCCTCTGCCCCCAAATGGCTAGAAGCACTGGAGATCTTACAGAGCAGCCTATTTCAGCTCCCTGTGAGATGACAAAGCTATTCCTTGCCCCTTTAATAAGCCTGAGAAATCAGACTTGGCACAAGTACCATGGGAAGGAAAAATAGCCCTAGTTTTTCAAGCTATATTTGGGCCTCAGTAGGTTTTTCCCCCCACTCTGTCTTCCCCCTGTGCTGCACCAATGGCTGCTTCATTTTCCTTGGGGATCCCTCTCCCCTAGCTAATGATGAGGGATGTGGCAGCTGAGTGTTCTCCTGCAGAGAGCTGAGGACCAGTGCTGCTGTGCCAGGACAGGAGACCCTTTCTCCACCCTCTGCTGCAGCATCTCCATTCTTCAAGGGTCCCTTCCTGGCTGGGAGGACATTGCCTCCAGCAGGATCACTGACAGAGCAGTGAAGGCATCATCCAGAAGACAGTAGATGTTGTTGTCTGCCTTCAGTCTCTGTTTGCCAAGCAGAGGAACCACAAGCCTTTGGGAAAAGCTTCCAAACAATGACCTATGCTTAGGAGATGACTAAGCTGAAATAGCTTCAGTGGTTTCTGTTTTCCAGCAACATCAAGGAGATACCACTGAAGACAGGCTGGTGGCTCTCCTCCAGACACAGCAAGATAGTATATGCCTTTGCCTCATCATCATTCCCAGTGAATCCCAGCATCTATAAATAGACAGCAAAGCATGCCTGGCCTTTCAATAAGGGCTTAGAGAGAAAGAAAGTCTTAGAAATGGTGCAGCAGCTCCTGGGGGTAAAGGGAAGAGAGGCAACCAAACAAATCCTTGGTGTCCTCCAGACCAGTGTCCTAACCACTGTCACATGGGCAAAGCAGGAGAGGGCTTCTCTGCATGGCATCTTCATGCTGAATGACTCAACAAACCCGTATCTGTCTCATCCTTACACCCTAATTCCACCAGAGAAGGGCCCAACATCAGGACTAACAGTGTGGTATTTTTTTCTCCTTTAAACTGCTGCAAATCAGATGATCTCAGAGAAGATCAGTTCTTTGCTAAAATGCAGATGATCTATTTTTGTCCCATTGGTAGAGGCACTTGGCATTATTTTAACAGCTAAGAAATCCCTCTGAGACTTTATCCTAACTGGGTAATAGCCAGCAAGTAACTCCTGAAATATCTAAGGCACTGAAAAGTGCAAGCAGCAGCAATTATTTCTGTCAAAGTAAATGACCACAGACATTATCTGACAATGGGGTTTTTAATGACTAAGCAAACGTAACCCATACAATGTACCCAAATCAGCAGAGGGTCACTGCAGCTGCTGTAATTGCCTGTCAGGGTTTGCTCCCAAGGGTCTTGGTCAAAGTCCTTGAATGTCTGGAACATGAGAGCTTTATTCAGAGCTTTATTCAGAGGGACCATGATTAAATAAGCCCCTTGGGGGAGAATGGCATCTCTTCTATCCCTTTGGCCACACTTAACAGGAAGCACTGGTGAGAAGAAATTCCTACTGGGAATAAATTCCTAGATGGGAAAGAGAATAGACAGCACTGAAAAATGTAGAAACACCAACCCAGAGTGAGTGCACCATGTCCCTACCAGGGCACACGAGCTGTTCTGTGCACAGGAACCCAGCAGGAGAGGCAGGGCTGTGCTCCAGCTTTCTGGGTTATGCTACAAAGGTGAGGGAAAACTCCCTGTAGCTGTTATTTTCCAAAGTTTGGTCCAAAAGACCATGTGCAGCTGGTCCCCAGCTGATGTCTGTGAGCATCCTGGGGCTGCAAGGTCTTGGCATTTTCCCTGAGAATATCTGAGGGCTGACAGAGCCTCCCAGACCAAAGTTTGGGAACTGTTGTTCTATGAGGCTGTTTCTAAGGCAACAGAAAGCCTGTTGAGATGGGCTTTGTCTCCTCATGTGTACACCACCCAGCAAGGTGCTCTCTAGGCAGCACTTAAATACAAATAATAATGTCATAGCATGACAACAGTAATTATCATCAGTTCCTGAAGATTACAGGAATGTCCTTACTGCAGCCTGAGCACACAAAGTCCAAAACATTCCCAAAGCAAATATCTTTCTATTTTTGGCAGGTCCTACTCAATTCTGAATACTACATCTTCCCCACCCCTTCAATCCTTCACTGATGGAGGTCTGGAGAGGAGACAGCAGGAAGACCAAGGACCTGGGGACGCAGGACCACTCACTATCATCTGCCAGAACGTGCAGGTAGGGACCCACACACGTGCAGAAATCACACACACTTTTAGTGGCAAGTTTCCAGCAACCAGGTTCTCCCCAGCAACTTATCCTCTGGTTTTCTTTCACTGCCTGCATCAGGAGTTACAAGTTAAAGCTCTCAACAAGCTTTTGAAAGACAATTAATTGTGTCCCCAAAGCTGCTCTTGGCATGGGGCAGCAGAGCCCCCTCCTCTGCTCATTTAACACTTTTATACCAGCATAAATTCACCAACTTCAGAAGAATTTCCTGTACCCACATTTGCACTAAAGCAAGAGGTGCCTGGTCCTGACTCCCAAGAGTAAATCAGAGCTCAGAAAACCCCTGGCACTCTGATGAAGGTCAACCCCCCCTGTCATTTTCTTTCCAGCCCCTGAGAATCCCCAGCCAGCCAGGGCCCCAGAAGCGCTGCCTCTTTGTCTGCAGACACGGGGAGAGGATGGATGTGGTGTTTGGGAAGTACTGGTTGTCACAGTGTTTTGATGCCAAAGGTGAGTTCAGCTGCTCTAGGTTTAGATGAAGGAAGGAGAGTGGCAAGTGCCTGGGGCAGAGCTTAGATGGGAGCAGTGGTTTCCTTACACAACACGTTGCTTGGAGCAGTTACAAGTGGCAGAGCTCTGTGCAGAAGCAGAAATAGAAGCCAGGGAGTAAATACTACATATAAATACTAAATATTTGGGAAACTGTCGTGGGAAGTAACACGGCCAAAGAGCATTTTCATTTGGAGATGAAGTCATGGTGTTAGTAGTCAGTATCCAATGCAAACATCTATCAAGAGGAAAATCTCAAAGCCCTAAATGAAAATAACCCCACGACAGGTACAGCTCAGAGTGACTTCAAGCTGCAGCTTGAAACCCAGTAATATGCTTGAGTTTCACACTATAGTTCCCAGGCTATAACTTCAGGCTCTGTTGGCATCAGAGCTGATCAGAAATTCGGAGTCTTTTATCTATTCAAAAACTGCCAACATCTTTCAGCCAAAATTACAGGGAAAGGAGGATGATTTTACAACTACCTTCTTTCTAAATTACCTTTGAAGAGCTCTGACACTTTAGCCTCCTGTAAAAGTGTAACATTTGAGGCCCTCCTTTGTTGTGGCACAGAAATGATTTTCCTTTGGGGAAATCTGTCCTAAAGGTAACTTCAAACACCTTAGCACCATTCTCTGTTGATTTTGAACTGATGCCTGATGGTTTTACAAGGGAAAAACTGCTCGACGGGAAGGTCTCATCAGCCCCTGCGGGGTGTGGGTGTCGTGGGGAGAGAGTAGAAACAAGCATGATGCTTCTCTGATCAAATAATTCCAGCCACTGCTTCTCACCTCTCCCTCACAGGAAGGTACATGCGCAGTAACCTGAACATGCCTCACAGCTTACCTCAGAGGAGTGGTGGTTTCAGGGACTATGAAAAAGACGCGCCGATCACTGTGCTGGGCTGCACGCAGGCAAGGCTCGTTGGTGAGTGCTCCTGGGCCAGCTCTTTGCTGGGGAAGCTTGGCTGGCTCCCTCCCACACAGCCAGACAGGGAAAGAGAGAGTGCAAGGCAGAAAAAGAATGAATGAGGTGCCCTGAACTAATAGGATTTAGGTGTTACCTCTGGGGGTGCTGGTGGGCAGCCGGCTGGGGATGAGCCAGCGTGTGCCCAGCTGGCCAAGACCACCACCAGCATCCTGGCATGTCTCAGCACTGGTGGGACCAGCAGGAGCAGGGAGGGGATGGTGTCCCTGGACTCAGCACTGGTGAGGCCTCACCTTGAGCACTGGGGCCACTTTTGGGCACCACAGAATAAGAAGGACATTGAGGGGCTGGAGAGGGTGTGGAGAAGGGCAATGAAGCTGGTGAGGGGTCTGGAGAATGTGTCCTATGAGGAGCACCTGAGGTTAACTGGGATTGTTTAGCTTGGAGAAGAGGAGGCTGAGAGGAGACCTCACTGCTCTCTACAACTACCTACAAGGAGGTTGTGGTGAGGCTGGGGTTGGGCTCTTCTCCCAAGGAACTAATGACAGGACAAGAGGTGATGGCCTCAAGTTGCACCAGGGCAGGTTTAGATTGGACATTAGGAAGAAGTTCTTTGCTGACAGAGTGGTCAGGGACTGGCCCAGGCTGCCCAGGGAGGTGCTGGAGTCACCATCCCTGGAGGGGTTCCACAAACAAGTAGATGTGGTGCTTTGGGACATGGTCTAGAGGTCAGGGAAATGTTGGACTTGCTGATCCTAGGGGTCTTTTCCAACCTAAATGATTCTATGATTCTAAGAACCTTTGCAAAGTCCCTTCCCCAGCAAGCCCCCTCTTTCAAAGGAAACTTTGTCTTTATCAGCTGCTGCAGCTGAGGAAAAGCAAAGCACAAAATCTGGGACATGGTGTGAAATCAGAGCCAGCAGCAGTGTGGCTGCAGCCCTGCAAAGATGCCACGCTGGAAGATGCTCTGTTATTAGCAGTGCTGATGAGAAATGCAGCAGTGTGACAGTCACCTCATGCAAAACAGGCTTTTTCCCTTGCTTTGACTTAAATTTTGACCAGTGTACTTTTATCAGCCTGTCTGGCTTCATGTTTATGTGGCAAAAACAGTTCAAATTATTATCAGAGGTCCCTTCCAGCCTAAAACATTCTATGATTCTATTTCCAGTGTTCTCCCACCCCCCAATTCTTGTCCCTGATTTCTGAGCCTCTCAGTTTGTGTGTGGAGAGAAAATTATTTGTTAGTCAAAGAGCACATACTGAGCATTGTGAAGAGGGAAGCCCAGCCCCTTAAAGACACGAGCTCCAGAGAGCAGTCCTTAGGATTTTCAAATTCAAATCCTTTAGAGCACTTTGTGTTGGTCACATTCAAAACTAGGGCAGCTAAAATTATCCTTGCTTTTTAAACAACACCAAATCACTGCTCCACAGCAGGATGCTCCAACTCCCGGCCATGTGGCATCAGGGCTCACAGCAAGCACACAACAGAAGGCAGGTCTGGGAGCAATCACAGCACACGGTGCTGGTACCATGAAAGGGGGCTGAGGACTCAGCTGCAGACGTGACCCAGGCTGTGGTGTGCCAGCCATCTGCAGGCAACTGCTCCCTGCTGCAGCCACACAGGCACGACCTTGAGGCTTGCTGGAGCTGAAATTCCTCTGATGAGCAAAGCAAACGAGCAGCCTCCCCGTGATGGAGGTTGTGCTGCTCCTCCTGAATGACCCCACTTCTCCCAAGAGGTTTATAGATCCTTTTGACACGGTTACAGCCATCATTAAACATGTGAAGTCAAGGTTAACAACCCCCTTCTTGCTCCCACTTCTCTCCTGCCTCTTGAAATATAACAAAAATACGACTCTTACTACAAGTCTGTGCAGTGCTGAGCAGATCCCTGCTCTCATTTGGCTCCCTTAGGCACTGCAAGGATATTAATAATGCTAATACTGGAGTTGATTCTTATCTCATTTCCAGTGATCTCCCACCTGTGTAATGAAATGATAATTTATACCAGTGAAGAATCGAGCCAATTGAGTTAAGTTGAGTTTGAGTTAAGTTGAATCACTCTGATTTACAGCTCGTAAATGCAACCAAATTAGAGTCAAGCTCTCTACAATTTTTCTCAGCACGCTGTTTACTTTTTTGGCTAAATCTAAGAGAAGCAGAAACTGAGCAGAAGCTGCTGTGATTTCTTTTGCATACTGGTTAAGTGCCTAGAAGCACGTGGAGCAACACACACACAAAGACATATCCCAGTTGCACAGCACCCAGCAGAGATACAACCTGATGGGCACACCTATTTCCCAAGCTTTAGCTCCTTGCTGGGTGGCAAATCCCCCCTGTGCTGCTGTTCAAATGCCATTTCTCTGGTTGTATTCACGGGTGTTGAAACTTGCTTGCAGGTGAAGCCTTGCTAGAAACAAATACCATTGTAGACTACATCTACAGCTCCCCATCCCTACGGTGTGTCCAGACAGCACACAACATCCTGAAAGGTAAGAACCCAGCGAGCAGGGAGGGCTGCATTCACCTAATTTCTGGGAAAAACCAGATAAAAGGGGGGCCTGGCATGAGAGACCCAAGTCAATGGTCCTTCAGGGTGAGGATTATTTCCATAGGAGTGTTCTTTACACTCTGAAGTGCTCAGGATGGACAGACATGTCCAGCTCATGTCCCTGCACCCTTGTCTGCAAACTCTCCTGCAGCTGCTCCTTGCTGGGTGCTCCCACAGCAATCACTACCCCCAAGAAACTTGTGCCCCCCAGTAAGAACAATTTACTGCAGAAACTGGGAAGGGAATGATAGAGGCATGAAAAGCCCTGGCATTGGAAACAGTCAAAAAACAGCTCCTAAATAGAGTCATGCCTAGATTCAGGATATTGCATGTAGCTGCCAGCCAGAGGTTTACATTCCCTGGCACATCATATGCCAAGTACGTATATTAAAGACTTCATCTTTCATACCTACTATTAATCTCTCTACTTAGAGAGAGAGAAAAATTTTTTATTATTATTTTATTTTTAATTATTTATTTTATTATTATTATTTTATTAGAGCTTTAAAGTCTTGCTGCCTTCCTCCCCAGCTACTTTCTCTGAGAGCTGGTCTCCTTTCTCCCTTCCCCAGGTATGCAACAAGAGAACAACCTGAAAATCCGAATAGAGCCAGGATTGTTTGAGTGGACCAAGTGGGTCTCTGGGAACACACTACCTGCCTGGATACCCCCCGTGGACTTGGCTGCAGCTACTCTAAGCGTTGATACAACCTACAGGTAGCAGAAAGGGGAGGGTTGTGGTGGTTTTTAGCTTTGTTTTGGAAGAGTGACACTCTGCTGAGTTTTCCAATTTAGGCAGGGACTGGGAGAGCTGCTGAGGCTCCCAGAATAAACTCAGAGCAGGCTCAAGGCTGAGAATGGGTTATTATAAACCAAATGGGTTATTATAACCCAAATTTCCCAAATAACCTTCAAGGTCCTGCTGTAGTGCTGATCATGGAGGTCCTTTTTCCAGTATTCCTTCTATCCTGTGCATCTTTCAGGTATCCAGGAAACCCTCAGGGTATTTTTACTGGTTTAACCCTTTTCCTAAAGCTTAGGCTCAGCTAACAGGAGGAGTTTTGCTGACTCAGCTCCCTGCCCATCATGTTCATAGACTAAACAGGATCACAGGCTCCTTCACACCTCCCCTTCCTTTCCCCAGAGGGAAAATCATGTTACAGTTACCATGATGATGCATCTTAATTATAAATTTGCCATCACTCTGGGGAACATGTTTACACCTGCCAGGAAGTCAGGGTCTCCTGTGACATCCAAATACAGAGGTTTGCTATCAAGGGGCTAAATAAATATTTGTCACTTCTTAACAATTACACCTGAAAAGTTTTTAGTGGAAAAAAAATGCAGGTTTCTGCACCTGCCACCCACATGCCCAATATCATATGCCCAAAATATTGTTTGCCAACAACCACCACAGGGTTTCATGGACCAACTTTGAGGCTGACTCTGGAGGGAAACTCAAGACTCCGGCTCCCCAGTGAAGCATCCCAGGCATGATGCCCTCCAGCCTAACACACAAATGCTTTTTAGTGAGAGCTGCAGAGAGAAGGGCTAAATAAAACCCAGCAGAAGGAGTCATGTGGCAAAGAATTGACAAGATGATCTGTTCGGGCTTCCTACTCTCAAATTTATGATGCATTTCTACAAGCCAGACTCAAAGAGCTCCCACAAAGGAGCCTCCAGAAAGGTCACAGAGTTCCAGCCCTCCACCACACCTCACTGCTGAAATATCTGACTTCTTGCAGAGATTTCCACTTTCTATCTTAGTGGGAGCCTGATCACCAGCTGAACAATCTTGGATAAAACCAACCCATTTATAATCCACACATAGTCTATACACACACAGGGGTTCCACCTACATGGGCTTGCTGACAAATATTTTGTGGCTGGGCTTGTTGTGGTTTGTGGTGGCAGAAATGCTGGTGTTTCCCAGTGTCCCAGTGCACCGTGTGTTTAAGAACCCTCAAGTGGAATAAGCTGCTGAAACATTCAAAATAAAAAGGATGAAGAAAACATAAAGAAAAAAACCCCGATTTCTTCATCCCTAATTATACCATAAGCAACTTGTGTTTGCAGCCTTTTGGTCTGGAGCTGAGATTCCAACAGTCTGAGGGTATCTAAATAGGAGTTCTTACACTGTATTTATCCCTGAAAAGGTATCACATGGCTAACAGAGCAGAGCAGCTGGACCACAGGAAAGTCTCTGCTTCAGACAACACATGCCTGCTGGGAATACAGTAACAAATATTCCCAAGAAAAGAGCCAGCTCTTGTGTGGTCTGCTGGTTAGATGGGAGACAGCCCTCCTGGTGCTCTCTGTCTCCTCTCACAAGGGTAATTCCTGCAGATAGATCAGACCACTGGATGAAGGGGAAAATGAGGTTTTTTCCCTGCACCACAGCATGAAAATACAGCCTTCTGCTTTTATCCCTTGCACATCAACCTACTGCAGCTGATGCAATTGGCCAGACCCTGCCAGTGCCCTTGCCCAGGAGGAGGCTGCTAATTCCAGGCACTTCCCAGCAGTGCAGCTTTGCAGATGGCCAGAGCAGCACTTTGCCTCTGCCCTTCACCAGCAGAGCTGTGCAGAATTACCACGTGCAGAATTATTTGCCTCTGCCTTTCACCCTCAGAGCAGCAGCAGTGACAAGAGCCAGCACCTGCCTCCTCCATGCTCCAGGTTTCCCATTGTACCTGCCCCATCTCCTCGGGCAGCCACAGATATTGCCAGCCCAGTCTCTAAGCTGGAAGCTGTGGTGGAACAGTTTTCACCTCAATCTAGCAAAGATGGCTTGGGTGGTGGCTTGTCACACAGCTCCCAGCCAGCAGAGCCCATCCATCCATCCATGGGTGGCTGCACCATCCCTTTCCTGCTGGCCCTTCCTGCTCGCCCACTCCTACTGGGGGCTGATTTTGTTCTCCTGCCACTCACTAACTTCATGTGGGTGGGTGAGCCCTGAAATCTGCTGATCCAAGGACACATGACTAAAGAAATGCAACGTGGCATCATTGCTGCTGTGTGCCATTGCAAATCTAACACCAGTGTAACCAGCATCCCCTGGACTGGCTGCTCCACAGGGGAAGCAGCATTTATTTTCCCCAGTTAACTAAAATATCTTAATGCAGGAATGGTAAAAGTATCAGCCTTGAAGTTCAAAACTCATCAAAGTGGTTCTCACACAAGACACAGTTCTGGGGATTTAGGGAATTAGAAGAGTTAAAGAAACAGATCCTTTCAGATGAATCATCATTTCCACTTCAAACTCTCACTTGATATTTACCACACTTGTTTTTCTGTTCACAGACCTCATATTCCTGTCAGCAAGTTAGTGGTTTCTGAATCTTATGATACATACATAAGTAGAAGCTACCAAGTAACAAAAGAAATCATCAGTGAATGTAAAGGCAAAGGTAAGTGCTACAGAGGGGGATAAAAACCAAGCCAGGCTCTCTGGGATGTGAATGCTGCTATTCCTGACCAGTCTTTCCCTCATCAAGGACATTCATACCTGATTCTCTCATCCCCTCTCCCAGAAACATTAGAAACTCCTGTATGTGAGTTTAGATACGCTCAGCTTATGAGAAATGTCCATAAACTTCAGTAGCAGGAGTATTTTAAGGATCCCCACCCAATGCAAGCTGTTTCTCCAGAGAATAAATAAGTCATTTGCACTCAAGCATCAGATGGGGAATCTTCCACCCCCCATCTGAGCTACTCTTCTGGAATATATTCCCCTTAAAGACTGTAGAATTTTTTTCCAAACACAATATTGAATTAAAAAAATCTCTAACTTTTATTTTTCATTCACAACATAGGAAAAGGCTGTTACTAATTTCTGGTGATTTCATTATACTGATCCATCTCTACATTCTAAGGTCTTATTTGACTAGTTTGCACACAGACCTTCCTAGCACAGTGTGGAACTGGTTGGAAATGATCTTGGAAATGGAAACCCAAACCTACCACTGTGGAGAACCAGCAGCTGAAATTAAAGTGCTTGCTTTAATCAGAATTAATTTGGGGGGAGGAGAAAAGCAGTTGCTTCACAAGACAGCTGAAATCTCACTGGAATTCTTGTTTTCTTCAGAAAGCCACTTTAAGCAGCACTGAGTGAACTATTATCCTGAAAATTGAGAAATGCTCTAAAGATGTTGCTAAACCACATTTTTTCACCCATAAAACACAGAGTTTAATGTGCTGTTAGATGGTAAACTGAACCCATTTTGAATGTTCTGCTTGATCCTGGGCAGCAGTCCCTAAATCTGGCTTCACCTCCCTCCTCAGCCCAACATTTCTCCCATTTATTGCAGGAAATAACATCCTGATCGTGGCCCACGCGTCCTCCCTGGAGGCCTGTACCTGCCAGCTCCAAGGGCTCTCACCACAGAACTCCAAGGACTTTGTTCAGATGGTCCGAAAGGTAATGACCAGCAAGGAGCAAAACTCCTGCACAAAGAGAAAAAGACATTTGCAATCTGCTTAACCAGGCAGAGGACACTTTGTTCCTCTCCTCTGATGGTTCTGCCCATCACTGAGGGTCACCCACTGCAGAAGTAGGAGAGCAAAGAAGGTTGGTTCAAGAGGCTTGTGTTAATGTGTCACTTCTGTAACAGATAGGGTGGGATGGGATGGGATGACCACCTACAAATGGACTTGCAGTGACTCTGCTTTATGCTTGTGGATCCTGGAGAGAGACTCCCACAGTGCCCTCCAGTGCCAAAACCACCCCAACTAGAGTTAACAGGGCACTTCTCCCCTTCTCATTGCACTCTGAAAGGCTTTTAGGTCAGGGAAAAGGCCTGAAAATTATAACAGGGTCTTCTGCCTTCATTGTTCTGCTCTCCCCCTGGCTGTGGAGGTGGCATTGGCCACTGCCAGCCTCACAGAACCACTCTGGGGTGTTCCTGATCTAAGGACACCTGAGACATCCATATCCATCCATCAAGGAGTGATGGTTTTAAGCTAGGAAAGGAGAGATTTAGACTGGATAGTAGAAAAAAAGTTCTTTAACATGAGGGTGATAGATCAGTGGAATGGGCTGCCCAGAGGTGGTGGAGGCCCCATCCCTGGAGTCATTCAAGGTGAGGCTTGATGGGGCTCTGAGCAACCTGCCCTAGGTAGAGATGTCCCTACTTGTGTAGGGAGGTTGGACCAGATGAGCTCTAGAGGTCCCTTCCAGCCTCAAACATTCTATGATTCTCTGATATTTCTCCTCTATAGCTGGGCTGACCCTCAGGGTTTGGGACCACCTCAGACAACAGAACATCTTTTGTTTGAGATGGCCCATATTTAACCTACATTACAAGCATATAATCTCTTTCCCAGTGCACATCCAGTGGTGCACAAAGTCTGGTTGTCACACCTGAGGCTCATCACCTTCTGACAATGGGCTTTGGGGAGAGGGAGAAGACAGTGAAATGCTTCAGTAGCAGAGCAAAACTACAACCCTTAAGGAGCTCCCTCCTTCCACAGCTCGGTCCCTGTTCATTGTCTTTATTTTCTCTCTGTCTTCACACAGATTCCATACCTGGGGTTCTGCTCATGTGAAGAACTGGGAGATACGGGTGTTTGGCAGCTTACAGATCCCCCCATCCTCCCTCTCACACACGGACCAACTGGAGGCTTTAACTGGAGAGAAACCTTACTACAAGAATAGGCAAGAGCTGCACAAGCAAGAAAACCCCATGGCCTTCCTAAGCGTTGGAGAATGTCTCTTTCTTGTGTTAACAGTGGAAAAATAGTCATAATATGTTCAGTGGATCACTCAAACAGCTCTTCTAGCATATCTCTCACAGCCACAGTCATGCAAAAACTCTCATACACAACTAGGCAAGTACAAAAGTGAGATCTGAGGGGGAAAAAAACCATTTAAATATAGATTGAAGCCTTTGCACTGCAGGAAGTCCCTGTTCAGTCAGTAGCTCGGGGAGGTTTTCCCACCTTGAAGGGAGCTCTGATAACACCTGTAACTTTCACTGCCTTCTGCACCACATTAAAAACACCTAGCACTGTGTAAAAGTCAAGCATTCAGGATACTGGGGGGGGTTTTTTCAATACTATTTTTGCAAAGCATTAGCAGGCTTGTTCAGGACCACATGTTGACACCCACCTCAGTCACAGCCCCCAAATTCTCAGCACCTTCCTCAAGTGCAGCAGCTCCAGCTCGAAATGGGAGCCCAGCATTGCCTCTGAAGGCAGCATCAGGTTGTTCCCCTCCTCTCTGAGCACATCTGGATGCAGATTTCTTCTGATACGGATCAGTATGAATCAAATTCCTAATTTCACATCAGTTGCAGATGAAGTTTGCACATCAAAAGGCAGCACCCTTGTGGACAAAGCAGTTTAAGTGGAGATGAAATAAACCTTTCCCAATCAAACCTGAAGGAATCAGAAAGCTGGGGGGCTGTTTTATTTAAGTTATTGAAATCCACCCTTGTGCACAGACCCAGCCTAAAGTGTTTGTGTCACTTAAACCACCTTCAGAAGACCTTGGAAAAGGGTTTTCCCTTTTACACTGAGGTTTTTGTGCTGGTCATTTACACAGTGGTGGCTTTCTGGCCCTCGTGAGCTTTTCTGCCAGCCCCGGTGAGGTTCTGTAAGCAGCTTTCTTCAGAAGGGAATGATGACACCAGAAAGACACTGAAATTCAGCCTCTGCTCAAGCTTTGCTTCCTTTTCCTTAACTCCTAAGTGCCATCTGTCATAAAGACAAAGCAGAGCTGACAAAACAGTGCACTTACATTTAGGAGCAACATGCAACATGCTAGTAAGATGCTATTTATCTGCTGGGGGAAGGCTCAGGATTTGTGGGAAAGGGCAGGAGAAGGGTTTCCATCTGTAGCTAAAAATCTTTGAAATCACAAGAAGTGTCCTCTTAGTGCAAGATGCCAACAGCAGCTGCCTCACAGGAGAAACACACCACAAAACACACCACAGTGGGTAGTTTATAGGATAAAGTGGCTTCAGAACAAGTTTCTTTGAGGTTAAGATAATATTAAGTCATCAGTCTCGGGGCAAAAAGTTCCTGCAGACGTTTGTATAGGTCTTATCAGTGCAGGCTCCCTTTCAGAAGGTGCTTAAATGGAATAAAAGAGATTTAGGCACACCCCTTTCTTAGTTTGGGCCATAAGTCTGAGTATTGCCATAAATATTATCAAAGACAAGTTCAGAAGGAAAGAAATTCTGGCATCCCAGGTACCTCTCTTCTCTCTGCAGAGAGTGTTGGTGTCCTCATGTGAAATGTTTGTATGGCCAGCTTGGACAAAAGCCTCTTATTCAGAGCAAGATCCAAGTTTATTTGGTGTTGGTTCCTTTTAACCTACCAAGCCTTCAGCAGGGTGTGACTGAGCTGCAGTTCCAGCAGGCAGAAAATGAATGATAATCTGCAATCCCTCCTTCCTAAATGAGGCAAAGCAGCACTGGGGAGGTAACAGGGCTCCAGGGGTTTCAGCTCAGCTTTGTCTCTGGGTTTTATTGAGCTTGCTGGGGTTAGTACCCCATTATTTATATGTTTATGACTATGTAAGACACAGTAGGCCATTCATAAGTGCATTAATATACCAGGGATGTACACTGAAAAGTCAGGGAGGTAACTTAAGAGATGACAGAAGCTGCCCCCGTGCAGTTCAGCTGCTGTCACTTTAGGTTTTAACTGTAATTTAAACTATTTTTGGCTGTGTACAGACATTGTGAAGAGCATTTCTGGCTTGTTTTCCTCCATGCTTCCTGCAAATCCACAAAATTCTCAAGCTAAATAGATGACAATCACACCACAACTGATGCATGTGTAATTCTCTGGACTTTTTGTTTCATGCTGTGGGCCAGCAAGGTGTCATTTGAGGCCACAAATATTGTCTGTACAAAAGAGTGGAGGTTGCTCAGGTCCTACTGCAGTTAAGCAACATTACAAGGAGTTTGTTTAGACAGAAGCATGAACTAGAGAGGGGACAAAACCTGAATGCACAATTTGAATATTGTCCTAGCTGCTCTTTGCATATAGTAAGTAATAGAGAAAAGAGTGTTCTGTTTGAGAAGGTAGATGTTCAAATACTCTCTTCTTTAAAAAAGTATATTTTTGGATGTTTGGGAAAGTATTTTGACAATTGTAGTCTTATCTCAGATTTTTTTAGGTGTCAAGAATCTCAGAAAAAAAAAATAATCTTATTTTCTAGCATTTTGATTTCTCATAGGGGTTGTGTGTTAGTCTCATGTTGATAAGGCTTATTGGGGAAAAAAAGAGATGTTCCTTTCTCATTTTTAATTGAGATGCTAAGAATACAAAACAGTTGCTGCTTCACTTCCACTCCATTGCTGCTCATTAATGTGTATTTAATGTCACTTCAGTGTTTTGTCCCAGAATATTAGACTTGATCTATCTAAAGTGTGTGCAAGTCTCTTCCTTGCCTTCACTCTGAGCTGCATCAGATCCCACCACTTTAATTAGGGTACAGGAGGCAAATAGTTCCTAGACTTTTTCCCCCCCTCTCTTCCCAATTAAAGCTGGAAATCTGCCAAGAATAAGTTGCTTATCCAATATTTTAAACAAACTTAAGACAAATCCGAGAGTCAAAGTGCAGGGTCAAGTTGTAGCACAGCAGCTGATGGGATGACACTTGGCACCAGGAGATCAAACCCAGGGGACTGGAAAAAATTCAGGTTTGATCAAGAGTTTGTCCCTATCACTGGAATTTTATTTCCCTTTGCTGAAGGGGATGGGAGGGGGCTGCAGCATCCCCCAGCCCCAGGGCTTGAGCCCTGCCTGGGGACACCTTTCCAGTTTCATGCAGGGATATTAAAGGTCTAAAGTTTGATGCATTCCCCTCACAATTCAGTGCAGTGGCAGCTACAGCCAAGTACTGAAATCCTCCAAGGCCAGAGCCAGCTCTGAGGGTGTAAATTGGCACTGGATACTCAAATCAGAGCTTGGCTTCTAGATGCAAACTAAGGAGCCAGGCCATAAGTTCAGAAAAAAAAACCCCATATTTACATATTCCCCTTTTCACTCAGCCTGAAGTTTCAGAAAGAATCAGCTGCTGGTGGAAGCTTCTTCTCCTCTGGTGTGTGATCATTTACATCACCAAATTCAAAGAATTCTACAGGAGTTCTCTTTAGTGAGGGCAAGAGCAGCAGGAATTCTGCAAAACAAAGAGGGAAGCCAGAGTGCTGCTTCCAGTATGGGATTTGGCACCTCAAATTTGCTGAGCCCCAGGGCAGCAATCTCTATCTCAGGGCTTACAAAAGCCTGATCTAAACTCCAGGGAAACAAAGAGGAAGATTCCTCAGGATCTCCTCAGGCTTAGGATGAAGCTGAGCAAAGCCTGTGGTTGCTCCCCACCACCTTAATGAGGAATTTGGAGGAGTCTGGGCAGGGTTGAGCCCCTCCAGTTCTGATTTCAGAAATTCACTCAGAGCTATGGTGAGATTTAGTGTCTGATTCTTTGTGTTCACCTCAAAGAGGGATGCTAGAGAGTTAAGCTGTAAACTTACTGCCACTTAAACCCAGAGCTGGAACTTACTTTGTGATGCTTCCCAACTTAAAATGTACTGAAATTCTGTATGAAAAGCCTTGTCTAGAAAGGCAGCCTTAAGAGGTTTGGGTTGTGGTTTAGTTTGGTTTGGGTTTTTTTTTAAAAAAAAAAGAACCTAAACATAGAAGAAATTATGTGGACTTTAAAAATAGACACGAAATGAGGGTGGGAGCAGATATGCTTAAAAAGGTGAATGAATGAACAAAAATAAAGTAATTAAGTAGTAAGTGTGATTGGCTGCATACACTCTAAATCTCTACTTCTCACCACTTCCTCAAACACTTGTTCCCTGGGGAATACTCATGAACCATACGTGCTACATAACAGCAAATACACAGCCAGTTCCTCTCTATTACTTCCCATTAAAAGGTATTTTCTGAAGTTTCTCTCTGTGGACATCTCTTAAAACTTGATGTTATCAATGGATCTTTTTTTATTATTATTTTAAACCTGTTGTATCATTCTGTTTATTATGTTTTTTTTAGTGTGAGCAGATTGTATTTATTTGAGAAAATGTTTGCTGTTGAAAAAAAACCACAATAATTGTATTGCCAAAAATAGCTGTAATTACCTGTGACATCTGTATTTTTTTATTTTGGGGGGGGGGGGGATTGGTTGGTTGTTTTTAATCTCAAGTGCTAACAACTGTTGAAACAACCACTGCATTTTAAGTTGCTTCTGACATTAAATGGATTTCTCGGGCATCAGACAAAAACGGCTCGTAGGTGATTTAATAAAGCTGCCACTCACTCACTCACACCTTGCCCTTCCTATTAAATTTTCCTCTCAAGTGTGCTGGACTTTGCCAGAGGGAATATTCTGACACAGCCTCTCAATCAAGGGCCCCTTCAGAGGGGTCCCTGCAGTGCTGAGCAGCATTTTCAGAGGCTCCAGCAAGATATAGGTAAGAAAAACATCTGTACTGGGCATACACCTGGAAAACAGCTGAACTGGGACCTGGAGACCCAAAGGAATGTTCCTCAGGTTGGGGTTGGGTTGCAAGCCCATCCTGGGATGCCCTGGAGGGGGTGTAAGGCTCGGATGCATCAAGGTGAAAGGAGAATCTGGCTTAAAGTTTTCTTCCCTCCAGTGAACTGAAATTCACTTCTTTGACAGCAGATGGCACAAAAACCATCTCAGGTCTGGTTTTCTGTTTAGGTACCTTCAGCATCTCTATAGTTTCATGGAATTTTTCCTCAAAGCCCTTTCACTGCCAGGTTTAGATGTGTGGAATTAGAAGCACAACTTTTAAACCAAAGTAACACTTGCCTTTACAACACATCTTCTTTCTTGATCTGGATTTTTTAATCCAGCAGTAGTTTTAGCAGCCAGAGAGACACTTTCAAACCCAACTATCTACGTTAAACTTTATGACCTACAGCTCTGTTTTCTAGTAAATTGATCACAATTTGTATTCCTGATTCTATCACAATTTGTATTCCTGATTCTATCACAATTAAGGTAAAAGACATAACTTTTATAAATCAAATACACACCAATACAATGTCTTTCCATGCACCTGAAAGTTGAATGGAAAGAAGTTCTAATAAATTAGAAGTGAATTGTATAATGTATTTATAATTAACCATTTTGCCCTGGTCACTCAAACCCAAATGCACACAGTTTTTAAGCCATATATCTTATAAAAGTCAGCTCATTTGGGCAGTATTAGTTTTTTGCACTAAATATTGGGCAGTTGCAGAGAAGTCCCAGCATAGGACCTGCCAAAACCTTTTACACATGTGGCTACATCACGAACAGAGGCTCTGTCTGCAACAGGCATGAATAAATCTTGTGATGGTCCTGGACACCACCCACCCGGGAGACACAAAAAGCTCCAGAAATAAATCTGGAAGAGGACACAGGACCCTCAGATCCTGCCACTGGTCCCCTGGGATCTCCTTGACGTAGTCATCCCACCAAGCCATGCTTTGGTGCTCAGCAAACCCTTCACAACCACCCTACCAATAACCTCCACTCCCCAGAGAGCCACAAACCACACACACCAAATTACCTTTCTCTCATTATTCTTTCTGCAAGCAGAGCAAAGCAAAGTTCCCAAGCACGCAGCAGCTCACGATGCAGAATAATGCAAGACTCTTTTTCCAGGGATTTAAACTGCACCCTTGCCAAAAGAAACCTTCCTGGGTGCCTCTCCATCCTGGGAGTTAAACCCTGCACACGGTGCACTTGTAGGATCACTCCAGGGGTCCCCAGTAGGGTCACCCGAGCCCACATTTCTCAAACTTCACCTGCTTCCCCCACCACCACCCTTCACATCTCTCCCCCACACAGATGCTGGGCAAGACAAAGCTGGAGGGGGTCCAAGGTGAAGTGGTCCCAGTTCTGCCACCCACCACTTTCATTTTAGGGACCCGTGAGGTCACTGGTTTCTCAGCAGCCACCAACACACAGGAAACATGAAACGGGGGGAGAAGAGAGTGGAACAGCAGAGAGAAGAGAAGGAGGCAGAGACCCCGTCAGTGATGAAGTCATGGTAAATCTGCTCCCCCCAGCTGAAAAGGGACCTGCAGCAGAGCAGAGAGAGGAAGCCAGCTCAGACCATCTGCACCACAACATGACTGTCACCAGCCTGCTGCACATCACAGCCCTGCTCCTGATGCAAGGTAAGCAACATGCATTGCCTTCCACCATCTCCCCCTTGCCAGCAGTCCAGCTTGGAGAACTCAACCTCCAGAGTTCCAGCAGCTTGGCTGCTCTCCTGTGCTGTCACCCCATTTCCAAAGCATGCTGCTGCTGAAATCCAGCTGCCTCCTAAACCCAGCAGCAGGGAGACCAATTCACCTCCTGGCAGCATGCTTGGCATGGCAAAAGCTTTTGGAAATCAAAAGATTCTCCCTTAATTTTGTGTAGAGGATCACTGCTTGCTTTCCAGGGCTTGGGTTTGCCTTTGTTAGTGTACTGAGTAAAAAGAGGCTCATGTAAGAAGTCAGAGTAATTTAGAAAGCGCTTGCAAAGTACTTTGAAAATGAAAAGAACTTTAAATGCTCAATCTCCTTACTCCTACTAGAGGATGCAGCTTATACCTACTTTGCTAATCTCCTGTTTTACATACAGGGGGAGTGTGAGAGATTCTTGTTTGACCATGTCAAGCAGGGAAAGATTTAAGGAGAGCAGCAAGACAGCTGCCTCCATTCCTGCAGGCTTCGCTGCTGACCTGTGAAGTAGGAAAGCACCTCTGAGGCTGGTGCTGGCCAAAGCAATAGTTCCTTCTTAATGAATGCTGGAGCAGAAACCACAGCAGTGCTATTGCTGACTCTCTGCTAGCACTCATACACAAGGGGTCACATCAAATCTCAGCATGTAAATAGCAACAAAGCATCCTGTAATATCAAATGCTTGGGATGTTTTATTACCATTGATTGCACCTAACAAAAGCCAGGCCTTAAGGAGCTGCCAGTTCTATTCTAGTTAAGCTAGTACTTGCAGTGCCCTTTAGACTTGCTCCCAGTCAGCAGCTCTCACTGTTTCAGTGCACAATCCCTTCTTCCCCCAGTATTGCCACAGACTCCAGAACTGGTACCTGCTGACAACTTATAGCTGCTCCTGGCCACTAGAATTAATTCAGACTCCCACTTGCAGGTCTGCAGCCAGAGGTCAAAAAGAAATCATTAAACAGGATGTCTCTGCAGGGTACAGGTTTAAAGATATCTCTGAAATGATCTATTGAGTGCCCATCACCACAACAACATCTCTGGGTGCTTTCTGATGGCTAAAATAATCTCAACCAGAGGCATGAATCATTCTGCTTAGTTGCATCCTGCAACATCTAGCAAGGAATTGTTGCTCTTGCTTGCCAGAAGGTGGATATATCACTGTACTTGATGCCAGACTCATTTTTCCAGGTTCCTGGGACACCTGGAATCCACACAGTACAACATATAACCTAGAGCTGGCAAGGGAGCATCTCCCACACCCCAGTGACTGTGCTGTGGTGGGCTACAGGGGCTTGAAGACCACATCCATGTCAACCTGCTCCCTAGGCAAAGAAAGAAATGTGACCTGTGAGTCATGGCCTGAACGAAGCCATGGTCTCATGGAAATTACATATGGGCTCTGTTGTAGTTGCTGCTTTTTTCTGTTTCAGAAAAGCAACACCCCCAGCCTTTCTTGTTCTTCAGCATGGCTGCTCTCACCTCAAAAGGTGTGACTTGACAGACCCCACACTGCTGTTAGCAGGAAACACTCACTACAAAAAAAAATACAGAAGGGCCCCATGGAAAACCACAGACAAGGTTCTCTCTGCTACCCCAACGTGCACCTCCTGACACAGGGCTCCACAAGTGGAACCCATGCAAGGAGATTTTCCTTTTCTAGTGCTCCTCTGCAAGTGACCCCCACGTGGCACGACCCCTGAGAAACCAGCTGAGACACTAACCCTAAGAAATGGGTGACTTCAAGGAGTAATGGTTTGAAGCTAGGAAAGGAGAGATTTAGACTGAGTATTAGGAAAAAGGTTCTTTAACATAAGGGTGATAGATCAGTGTAATGGGCTGCCCAGAGAGGTGGTGGAGGCCCCATCCCTGGAGTCATTCAAGGTCAGGCTTGATGGGGCTCCGAGCAGCCTGCCCTAGGTAGAGATGTCCCTACTTGTGTAGGACCAGATGACCTCTGGAGATCCTTTCCAGCCTAAAACATTCTCTGATTCTATGAAATGGAGGCAGAACCAAGAGGAAATAAGCCAAAGGCACGGATGTGATGGTAAATCAGGGACAGCCACTCGAAGCAGAATGTTCAGCAATTTGGGATGTCCTGGCACTGTGCAGCCAGGATAGACAGCAGATCTGTACTGCAGTTTTTCCCTAGCTAAACCACCCATACCTACAAATTCAGAAGTAAAAATATTGAGATATTACAAGGAAATCTCTTCTACAAGCTCAGAGACTCCAAAGCTTAGATGGTGAAGAAGGAAAAGCTGCACGGTGTGTTTGGTAGTTGTGAAGTCCCACTGCCCATGCTCCAATTCCTGCATCCCCTTTCACCCCCTGCACATCATCTCTCTCTGTCCTCATGACCTTTTCTGTGCCACCTCTGGCCCAAGAAGTATCAGGTGTGCTCTGAGGCATGGCAACAAAACTACTGTCTTACAGGGAGACAAGTGCCCCCTCTGGTTTTAGGGATAAAAGATCAGGTCCAGCAAGAATGCCCTACAACAGCTTCATTGCTGATATATTTTAAAATGTCTTTATGAAAATCAAAAGCTTTCCTGAAGCCCACAAAGATTCAGTTCCCCAAACTGCAGTGGGAAACTTGCAGCAGAAAAGAAAATCCAAACACATAAAACAGGAGTGAAAAAGAAAAGCCTCTTACTGCCTATTTACTTAGCTCTGACCCAGGCTTTGCTTTTAGTAATTTCTCCAGGGCATGCCTTTTTTTCTGAAGAAGGCAATTCATGGCAGGTCATCAAATATTTCCACAAAGTGTATTATATATATATCTTAGAATGTCTGGAGAGAAAAAACACACTTTACTGCCCCTCTGTAAAGTGAACTGGAAGGAGAACCAATGAAATTTTATTTTAATAACCTATGCCAGGCCAGATTTGTGGATCTATGTTCAAAAGAAGTTTCACAGCCAGCTCAGTTGCAGTATTATAATTTCTGAATAAAAAAGCCTCAATTTTCAGAGGTGCAGATCATTTGCACTCACTGGCAAATCTGGTTCAACAGCTCCAGAATGGAACGGGTTATAATGAAAATTAATGTTTGTGTTAAAATAGGTGCATTAAATGGTCTGCTAGCAACTCCTCATGGAATAATGTTTAATAACTAAAGCTTTGACTTGGATCCTTTGGAACAGGTCATCACAGTCACTGGGTAAGACCTAATGACTGTGATTTATTACATCAATACAACCACATAGGCAAGTTTCCTACTGCAGAGAAGCCTTTACACCCTTGTCAAAAGGAAATTTCACATATTACTCCATGTGAAACCTCGTTGCTTCGTGGCACATTTTAATACTTGTTTTTTCCCCCCTCATCTCTGGCAGGGGGTTTTCCAGGAGCTGGCAGTGAAACCATAACCCTGAAGGAAGGAGAGGAGCTAAATCTTGGCTGCACCCTCCGCAGTGACAACAGCTCAGCCCTTCAGTGGTTAAACCCTCGTGGGTTTGCCATTTTTCTCAACAACCAGCGGGGTAAGTGTGAAAACCAGAGGCAGCACTTTCCAAGGGGGCTGGAGGGTCACTCAAAGGTGCTTTCCCATCTCCCACCCATGGCCACTCTGACTCACCCACCACCAGAGCTGGTTTCACATTCAGCCCCTTGCTGGCAGGATGCTGATGAAGTGGAAACCCCCCCAAGAGGGGTCTGGCACTCCAGCTTTGGGCAATGAACTGGAGTTACCACCAGCACTAAAATAAGCACAAAATTCCACTTTTGTCTTACAAGAAACAGGAGTGGACACATCTGAAAAGCCTGGGTACTCTTCTGCTCATCGGGGAATTTATATAGTGCACCAAGAGGAAATTTTTAGAAAATAAACAGTGATTTCTAATATGTGCTGACAAAGCCAAAGTTACAATTATTGCTTTTCCCATTCCTGCACCTCATCTCTCCTCCTTTGGTCCAAATTCACAGCTCTGCAACACGAGGGCTGCCCCATTTGTACAGGACCTTGTCAGCATCCCTGCTTGTTAAAGCCTTTAGGCTTTAATGATAACAACAACTGGGATTTATCCAAATGTCCCTGGGTACCCAACTCCCCCTGAACCTGCCCCGTGTCCTTGTTGGCTGCTCTGGGAATTCCAGCCTATTAGAAATACTGGCAATACTTATGGGAAATACTAAAGTGGAAAATGTCATGAGTAACTATTGCTCCTGTTACTCAGCAAGTGGGCTGAGTGTTCAGTAGAGATTTTAAACAAATCCTGCACGGATCAGAAACACTTTCCTGTGGAATCCAGGATCCCAGTTCAGTGCTCTCAGCATAATGCCTCTGAACCATTAGATTCAAATGGGATCCATATAAACCCAGTGCTGAGCCACTGGCAGCTAACCAATATGGGAAACAGGGCTATTGCAATCTATTTAGGAAGAAATCAAGCTTCACACTGCACACAGACATTTTCATTTTGTATTCTGAATCATGACTGTGAACTTCTGTCACGTTGCTTTTCCAATAAACCACTTCATGAATCAGTTCCCTCCAGCCTCACTAAAAACAGTAGCTAAAAATACACCAAGCTAGCTCCAAGTCTAACACCATGGTGATTTCAAAAACCTCTAATATTTAATCACATTCATAATTTATAGCACTACTGTGATTCTTCTCCCAACTCTGTATTTTTACAAAACCTCAGCTAAAAAAATTAAAATTAAAAAGAGAGGTTTCGAGGTCTTTTTCTCCCTAATGCCTGGCACACATCCCTAGTTTCAGTTCAATTTAAGGGCAGAAAGTTGCACTTTCTGTGCTGTGATTGTGGGAAAAGACCATATGACTGGCTGGCCTGACCCTAAGGAGTACCTCAGAGTCCTCCAGCAGGAGGAGAAGTAAAGACTGCAAAGTTGAGAGAGAAAGGACCATCCTAGGAGATGGTCACATTAAAATCAAGGTAATTAGACCTCAATATGAGAAGCAAAGCAGCCATTTAATAAGTTAATAAAGAGGTGTCTGTTCATTTATATATCACAAAACACACCCAAAAAGGGGAAGTGATTTTTTCCCAAGGCCTATAAAGGCTTGGGGAAAGGAAAGGTGTTTAGTTCATGCATCTATGCTCTGTATTTAAAGGTTATATTAATTTTCTGACCACATTTCATGTCCTTATACCCCAATGTTTGCTCATATTTATCCATCTAGACACCTAAAGAACCCAAATTGCTGTAATACTGGGGAAGACAGGAATAAGAAAATAAAAGCAAGAAAAAAACATGTCATTTTGCCCACTGGCAGCACACACACCCCTTTCCTCAATTTACTGCTGCCTCTGCACCAGTGCAGCACCAGCTAGGAATGTTTTCTGCTGGAACTGCTTCCTCACACCAAGTGTTGATGAATTAAAAAAATGCAATTAAAAAATCCTCCTTCATTCCTACTTTGATTTTCTGTCTTCCTCCCATGTACCAACACACACAGCATGTTGGGTTTTATTTTCTTTACAGTGTTAAGAGATCAGAGATACAAACTCACCCACTATTCAAGGGAGGAATTATCCATCCAACTGTCCAACGTCACGGTGCATGATGAAGGGACATATAAATGCTTCTGCTATGACACCCCATTCAAAAGCAAGAACAAGACTGTGGAGGTCTTAGGTAAGTTCTTTCACCTGCTTTGTTCTAAAGGAGGAGGACAATAGAGGCAGCTCCTCAACTCCTGCCTTGCAACCATAATTGCTTAACACAATATAATCCCAGTTTTAGCTCAGCCCCCCCAAATAATGCAGCCATTCATAAAACTGAATAGAAAGATGTACTATAACTGAGTTTAAATCTTATTGTTACAGCTCCTCCTTCTAATCCAGTGCTGGGGGTATCCCAAGGCACAGAAAGCAGCATTACACTGTCTTGCTCTACTCAAGGATGCAAACCACAGCCCCGGGTCACCTGGCTGCTGGACAATGGGATAGAGCTCCCTGGTAAGTGTTCAAGGACCAGGGAGTGATTATTAACAACTTATTCTGATCATCTTCAAGCACATTTAAAAATACTAGAGGATGAAGCTGCAACAGATCAGCTGAGATTGCCCCTCATCCTCTACTCATTGAGTACCCATGGAGAAAAATCAGCTTTAAATTCCAGAACACCACTTGACACCAAAACCCCTTGAGAATCTGGAGTGAAATTCCACCAATATAAAAATAACCCAAACCTCCAGAGGCACAGTTTTCAAAGCCCCAGGATAAAGTCAGTTAACAATTCCATTACAATTATTTCCATGCTGTAACCAGCAGACAGATCCCCCTCATCTTTGCTGAGCAACTCACACACCCCCACAGCTTTTCCCCTCTCAAGACTCTGGTCAGAGCAGGCAGCTCAGTCACAGCAGAGAGCTCAGCAAACTCAGCCCACGATGTTCTCCTTGGCCAGAGCTCTGCTCACGCCTGGCTTGCCCACAGGAGTGAAGACCAGAGCCCAATTTAACTTGTGTACTACAGAAATAGCTGCTTTGAGGGCCATGTTCTAATAATAACCACCTCATTAGCTGCAGCACAGGGGGGGGAGGAGATGCACATCTGTATCAAAGGGTGAGAAAACACTCAGAGACACAAATATATTTTTTTTCCCACCTATTAACAAACTCTTATTTGTATTTTGCATCATCATAAAATATTCAATATACCCAAAGCTCAGCCTGTAATCTCCCTTCATCCCCCAAGATGGCTGTTAACTAAGAGCTCTAGAAAACAGCAGGGAAGCATGCTGGCCCAAATATAGCTAGAAATCAAAACTAAAGAAGATATCCAGATACACAGCCACTAATGCAGCTGCACAAAGCCCTGGGCTTAGAGAGGCTGCTCTCAGGGGAAGCAGAAAGTGAGGCACATGAGAGCCAGGGCTGGGAGATGCCTGCAGTTGGAGGAAAGGTGCTCTGGAGCACTGCACAGGGCTTGGGAACACAGGTTCCAACTCCTGTGAGTGTCTGGGAAGAGCTGGGCTCTCTGTGACTACCAGGGCTTGGGGAATACCAGCTGGGAAGTTCTGCAGAGCAGAATTCCTTCATTGCAGGAAGCAACGTGTCTAAGTTTATATACATTTATATAGATTTTTCTCAGTGCTCTTCAAAAAACTGGCACTTCTTACACTTGAAACAACCTCAGCTCTGGCCTGATAAAGTATAAAATGATAAATTTACAACATCACAACACCCAGTCCAGACATGACACACCTCCCACACCACTGATTTTAACAAAAACTTCCACTTACCCATCTTTTTTTCTCCTTTCCTCCTCAGCACTGGCCTGGGCAGCCACTAGCACAGAGCCCACCAGTAAGACTGGCCTGACCCTCCACCCCAGCCCCACAGGAAGGCAAGAGGGCCCTGGGCATGCCCAGACTTCAGCTGGGCTGGTTTCACTAAGATCACCTGTGGCAGACACAAATTAGGCTGTTTAAAGGGAAAAAACCCCTCTTAATTCACAGCTGCTCCAAGTTGCTGCATGTTGAAGGTGACTCAGTAATGCTCCTTTCTCCCCCTTGATTCTCAGCTTTAATCACTTCCTGCAAATATTTATACTAATCACAAAATAGCTAATACATCTTAATTACTGGCAGCACCTCGGTTCCACCAGGGCTCAGCAGGGGCCAACCAGCTCTAATTGCTGAGCAGTTGCTGATAAAGTGTATTTTCCTCCCTAGCAAAAACACTTTGAAATCCTTCCGAGCTCTTACTGACCCTGCTGGGGATGGAGGAGAGGGCTGAGAAATGCTGGTCTGGGGTCACAGCAACTTAGCTGGAAAGGTTAATTTGGAAACAAGGAATTCATGTAAGAAATAAGGTTGTTTTCAAGGGTAACAGATCAAGGGAAAGCATCACTTTGTTTGCAGAGAACCTCTACATTATAAACACAGAGGAATTATTGTGTCACCGTGAGCATTTAGGGAAAACATCTGAAAAAACCCCCTCCCTCTCCACCAGAGCTATTCAAATATGTCTCATGAAATACATCTTTATTTTTCCATATCATACAGAGGACTAGGAGCAACATCAGACACATCACAGGGCACCCTCCCATTCCTTCAGGCAAGGCAATTAATCTTTGGCTATAACTTCTCCAGCTGCAAAAGGGGGAGAGTCAAAACTTGGACTTTAGGTCTAACAGTGCAGATAAGTGTTAGAGAGCTCTTTTACAGCTGATTTTTTCTGTATTATAGGGATGATGGAGGACTTGCACAGGATTTCATGGAGTTCATAAAGGTTTATTTATTACAAATGTAAATCTTGCACCTCAATATTTATTATACATATTTATCAATATGCTCAAAAATTGCACAATGTATTAGGGCAACAAATGCAGAGCTATTTAGGAAAAAATTCAATGCCCTTGGATATCATACAGTAGAACTTTGCTAGTTCTCATTTGTGCTGGAAAACAGCAGGTCCTTGCCTAAAGACTCCCCACCACAGGCTGTGGCACACAGCACAGCAATTTATTCCCTTCAGGAAGGACCTGTTTGGACATCTCACTGTGGTTGGGGAATTTCCCCACGTCAGTCATGAAACCAGGCAGAGGCTTTGGGTTGAGCACAGGAGGTGCAGCAAGGTCTAAAAACATGATCTTGCTGCCCTTGGGCTCCCACCTACTCCATTTACACCCTTGCACAGTAACCAGGAGCTGCTTTAGCTCAGCAGATTGCACCTGGAAGGTTTTTCATGCTCTTGACTAGAAAGCAATTGAATGTTTTTCTCCCATGGGTGTCTAGGTGACACTAAGCACAAGCTAGAAGCTGATGGGAAGAAATGGAGCACCACCAGCACTCTGACTGTCCTGGCCCATGGGCCCAACTCCACTGCCAGCTGCATCGTTCAGCACCGAGCCCTACAAGAGAAGCTGGTGGCATCTTTCCACTTTGAGGACCTCCCCAGGACAGGTACTGCAGGTTCCTTCAGCCAAGGCTGTCCCAGTTTATCACTCTGAAGTGGAGAAAGTTATGCAAAGCTGAACCCCATAATCTACTGCCCCATGGGTGATACCTATTTTTAACTGAGAGGCAAAAGAAGAACTTCAAACGAAGATTTTGGGGCTTTTTCCTGCTTCTTAACAACCTTAAAGTTCATTAAACATTAAGCAGCTCAGTTCCCCAGTGCTGCTGCTAGAATTCAAGTGATGTTTGCCCTAAAGTTTAAAGATAATTTGAGGTTTATGTTCTCAAGACACTGTGTGCTTCCTGTGTCTTCTGCATATTAGACATATCCAACTGAAAAGCTAGCAGGGTGTAAATATTGTAAATTAACACTTGTCTCATTCTCAGAGTGAAGTTTGCCTTCCACCTACTTACTCATCTCTAGGAAGCATCTAATGATTCTTCCTTAGCTTGCTCAAGCAATCAATAAATGATTCAACAACAGCAAATCTGACTCAACAAATGCTCATAAAGTGCTCTGAAAGTTGTAATGTTGTTGGGTTTTTTTCAGTGCCAAAACCAACTCCCACAGCAACTGAGCTAGAGGTGGCCACACATGTCTCTGAGAATGAGCTGTCTACAGGTAGGTATTGACTGCTTGGCCTCTCTAATTAATGCATGGGTCAAATTAACACAGCATCTATCACCAGTTGCCATCAGCACTGAGGGACAGTTTGCTCAGCCTTTGTTTTTTTCCCCAGTGACCACAGCAGTGTCAGATCACAACAGCAGCACAGCCTCCCCTCCAAGCCACCCACAGCAAACTGGTAAGGTTTCACTTCCTTTTTTCTCCTCACCTTAAAATGTGAAATATATTGAGAAGACAGGGGAGCAGAAGGTGGGAGGGTAGGGCTGTCAGTCTAACCACTGATCATCTGATCACCCAAACAGTCTGGACCATGGGGCACACAGGGTAGGTTTCACTTCTCAAGGATCAGTTCAATAGCAAAGTGTGTCTTCTGATTTTTGTCTTGTGTTTTTTGGGGGGGTCCTTTAGGATCCAACCAACCAACCATCCCTTCTGCAGTACCTGAGGATCCAGTAGCTACCAGCTCAGCATCAACACCAACCCAGCAAACCCTCCAATCAGATGTCACATCTACTTGTAAGTTTGCTCTTGATTACATGAATTTACCAAACCAGGACAGAAATGCTGTTGAGAACACCCTTACATCCCACATTACAAACAAGTGCATAACATAAACCACTGTATTTCCTGTAGGAGTCCTCAGTTTCACAGCCATGAAGGCAGCCAAAGTCTCTGGTTAGCTGCAGAACATCAGCACTAGCAGCACAGCCAGTCCAGCAGCTGGTGGGACTCCTCTGGCCAGTTGCACTAGATGGCACTGTGCAACAAGGCTTCTCTCTGCACACAGGGTACAGCTACTGCACTCTGGAGTTGTTTCCAGCTGAAAAATTAAAGAGTTCTGCTGCCCAGACCAGTTGGCCAGAACCCACTCAGGTGGCTGCATGCACCTGCTTAATGTGACAGTGAAAAATCATTTGGCTGTCTTAGAAATACACAGAATCATGGACTTGTTTAGGTGGGAAAAGACCTTTAAGATCATTGTGCTACATCAGTGATTACAAACAGCTACATCCTGATAAACAATTCACACATATGTTGATAAACATGCCTGGAGAGGGAGCCTGATGGTTTAACAGGGTGTGCTCACATACCTGATAAGGAAGAAAATCTCTTATGAACATAAAGTTTTGGTAGGCACAGCACACATTATCATTTTAGTGTTACAAATCAAAGTTCATTATACATTTGACTGTGTGCATAAGAAAGTCAGAGCTCATCCCTCTTGTTTGCACAGGGGCTGAAGTAACAGCAGCTGGAGAGGAAGAATTGGCTGGTTCATCAAGTTATGTCCCCAATGGTATGACCTCCCATCATCAGATACAGGCGGTGGTGCCAAAGGATGGAGACTCTGAGCTATGAGGACAGGAAAAGAGTAGTCAGGGATATGAATACCAAAATAAAAAGATATATCTGCTGTAAGGAAAAAGATACAGGCTCATCCCTGGCTTTGCAAGCAAGAGAAGCAAACTGATGGGCAGGGAAAGCCCCCAAAATGACCAAGGAGACAAAGCTCAGCCTTGGTTTCATTTGGCTGTAAATGGGAACCACTGAGTTCAACAATGTGTAAGAGACTCTGAGGATTTTCTGTTCATAAACCTTAGGTGGTCTTCAGATTAAAACAAAATGCAGTGTTAAGGAAGCAAGCACCTAGTAAGTCAAGGACTCCAGAAGTCCCTTTCTGCTGCAAAGGTTGGACTAGATGATCCTTGAGGTCCAACCTGGCATTCTATGATTCTAAAGCTGTTGGGAAAATATCCATTTCTTAAGCAGCTCTGTTCTCCTTTCCATTCTTCCAGGGACTGAAACAGCATTAACAGGCAATGTGACAGAAGAGGAGCTTTCCAGGACAGAAGCCCCAGTACCAAGGGAAAATCTAACTGTGATTTCTGTCATCACCTTCGGTAGGAACTCTCTCATGACAGCTTCAAACATGCCAGGAGCTTTCTCACACCAAGCTGGTGCTCTCTGGCCACGTGTCCACCTCCAAACCTTTTGTCAGGAAAGCTGGCTTGCATTCTTGGGGAGAGACCACAGAAACACAACCACTGTTACCTAGAAAAATGCTAAGTTTTACTTGTTGTTGTGCCAGAGCACAAGTGCACTGATTTCACTTTGTCTTGTTTATACAAGAAGAAAGAAAATTTGACCTCGTGTCCAATAAGATGAATTCTGCTCTCCCACCATGTTCATCTGGCCTGGTCCAGGATGTATCATTCTTGTCTTAATTAGCAGAGACTCACAAGAAGCTATTTAACACCACAAACATACACCTGTCTCTTTTACAGAGCAAGATCTGAAATCTGAAGTCATCAAAAAGAAGAATAACCTCCTGCTGCCAATGCTGGTGGCTGCTCTGATCTTCGTGCTGCTCATCATTGTCCTGCTTTTCATGAGGAAGCTGAAAAAAGCTCATGGAGTGTGGAAGAGAGGTGGGTGATGACCTTGTCCAAGCAACTGCTGACACTGCTTTACTCAGAGGGGCTGAGGAGCCTGTTGAGGAAGAAAAGACAAAGCTCCACCAGCCACCAACGGGTCCTTCTCTCATAGACAGTGACTATGACTTGTTGCAGACTGTTGAAGAGTAACTGGTGGCCTTGGGCCACACTTCAACTGACATGAGGTGCCACAAAAGCCAAGGAAATTATTGTCTTAAGCATATCTCTTAGATGGTCAGGATAATTGAACCCCCATTTCTGTGCTCAAGGCAGAGAGTGAGGAAGAGTCATGGAAAAATCTCACCTTAATTACATTTTTTTTCCACACAGAAAATGATGCTTCAGAGCAGACACTGGAGAGTTACAAATCCAAATCTAATGAAGACAGTCCAGGCCACGAGAAGAATGGACATGGTAAAAAGCTTTAACCATATAAATTAATTCCTGCTAGAGCATTGCTGCTGACCTCAGCCAATCTTACCATACAGAGACACTTGTAAATTCAGCTTTTTAAAGCAGAATATTCTAAACCCAAACCTTTCATACCTAGAGGTCCACCACAGATCCTGTAGCTTCAGCAAGAGTGCCACACAAAATGAAAATCATTGCTTTTTATTTGATAGGATAGACTGGACAGTCACAATGGGTTTATATAGTTTCTAAACATTCCAGTGAAACACTATTTAAAACAATATGCCTGGTATGTACCAACGTACTATTTTTAAACTGTCCTGAACAGCTCTTACCTGATTTCCCCACTGAAAAAACATCAGTTTTCCATCAGTCCTGTCCTCAGCCAGTGCCTACAGACAGAGGCAGCCTCCTCAGCTGGGGTATTTCTGCTCCACACTTGGAATTCCATTTAAAAAAAGGCACCTTTCAGCAGGTGATTACACCCACGTGGCCAAAAGGAGGGAACTCTGCCAATATCTTTCAACACAAGTTTATTGCAGCACCTAAAAAGCATTAAAAGAGAAAGTGGCTTGTAAATGTTGCCAAAATATTTTCAAAACTTTCCTTCTTTCTCAAATATTTTTAAACATCAAATATTTAAACCGTGCAGGTACTCCTCTTTCCAAACTGAGTAATAAATGTGTGTTTATCCTCCAGCTGCCAGTGTGAAGTCCAACATGCAATATGTAACAGAAGGATATGTGGAAACAACGCAGAAGGATCCAAGAGACAAAAACATTGCAATAAGTGAGAAAATGTTTGCATTTGGAAGGGAAACAGATGTATAGCGAAGGCAGGTCTGTTCAAGGTGCAGAAACACCACTGATATTTATATTACAGCATTCAGATACCAATATGATTTCAAGGAGCAGAAGTAAAACCAGCCACTCTCAATCCCAAAGCCAGTTGAGACTGTTTTTCTTTAAATGGTGGGACTGGTGCTCCTAGAAACCTATTAGCAATGAACACACTGATTTACCTGCAATCCTCAGAGGATTTAATTAACCACTGCCAGAAACAGAGCTCATGGATCCCATCTCAGCCCCTATCAGCAATTAGGGTCCTGGCAGGGGAACATGCAATCAGCCTTGAGGACTGCAGGCTATGAAGATGTTCCTTCAGCCACATCTTCTGCAAGCATGGGACTGAGTGAGAAACCCTGGGAGCTGCCAACCAACCAGGCCTTGGGTTATCTCATTCAGAACTGAAATATGGACATCCAGCTGTATTTAGGCAAGTAGGAAAGTGGGTTGATGCCCAGAGTGCTACCAAACCAACAGCTTATTCCCCCTGTCAGGACCTTGGCCTCAGTTTCTTACCTGTACCAGGGTCACATCACTCTCTGTGGCACAAAAGCACCAGTTTGGTGGTGGGACCAAGATGTTTGGGGTCCCCCACATCACCTACGCTTTCAGTTACTGGGAACATAGAAGTCTTCAAACAAGGGGTTGGCAAACGTGAAGAGGGGACATGATGCTACACATGGGACCCCCCCAAACCCAGCAACAAAGTCATTGGGAGAATCTCTAAGACTTTTACCAGCAGAGCCCCTCCACCCATCCCTGGGAACCTTTCCTGTGGCAGAATCATAGAGAGTTTGGGGTTGGAAGGGGCCTCCAAAGGCCAAAACTGGATAAAACTGAACAAAACTGGATAAAACTGGATATAACTGAACTCGTAAAATAAAGGAAACTTACAGCAGAAAGCCGTGCTTGTCTTTCTCATTGGATATTATCGTTATTTCTCCCCAGAAGGAAGAAAAACTCCAAGAGCTGCCTCCGAATTAACCCACGTTCCCGCCGCCCGGGCGGTACCACCTTTCCCCCGGTGGGGGGGGGGGGGTAAGGGGGTGGCAACGCACCCCCGCCCTCACCGCCGCTTGGTCGGCGCCGCGTCCTCCTGCGCAGCCCTAGCAACGGTCCGGGGCTGGCGACGAGGCCGCGGAGAGCTGTGAGGGGAGCGGGGGGCTCGGCCAGGCCTCTGGCCAGACCCGGCTTTTCTGAGGGGTGTAGCCGTGCCGTCAGGGCTCCAGGAGCTCCGAGCAGTTCCCAGAGAGGCCCCTCCGGGCCGGGTTTTCCTCGGTCGGCGGCGGGAGTAGCGGTTGGAAGCGGCCCCCCCTGGGTGGAAGGTGCTGCCGGGGTGCGAGCCTGAAAATTACACATCGCGTCTTGTATTTCCAGGCTTTAACCCTAACCCGTGCCCTTAGCCTGTTAAAGGTCCGTATATACACCGAGCAGCGTCCATCTCCAACCGCTGCCTTCCTCCTCCCTCCTACACATTTACCTTGTGAGCATCAGCTCCTGCAAATGAGTTAGGAGCATTTAAATGCAAAGAAACTCTTCCTAAGTTGTGTTTCAGTTCCTTTCACTCTGCTCTTCCCTTTCACACACTTTCTTTCTGGTAGCTTACATGTTAAGATGCTGTAAAGTTGAACCAAAAGAACATAAAATGTCGTTTAACTCTCAGAAATAACGGATGAAATTTTGTTGCTTTGCCTTGGCCTTATTTTCTTTAGCTTATTTTCATTAGCTGTTTATACACTAATTTAAGGTAAGTTTCATAGCATTAAGTCATGCATTTGCTGTATAGGAACTGTGATATTAACTGTTTAAAGGAAAATCAATGAAACAAAGGGAGTGGAACATCTCCCTTGTGGGGAAAGGCTGAGGGAGCTGGGTCTCTTTAGCTTGGAAAAAAGGAGACTGAGAGGTGACCTTATTAATGTTTATAAATACATTAAGGGAGAGTGTCAGGAGGATGGAGCCAGGCTCTTCTCAGTGACATCCAATGCTAGGACAAGGGACAACGGGTATACGCTGGAACAGAGGAGGTTCCACGTAAATACGAGAAGAAACTTCTTCATGGTGAGGGTGCCAGACACTGGCCCAGGCTGCCCAGGGAGGTTGTGGAGTCTCCTTCTCTGGAGATGTTTAAAGCCCACCTGGGTGTGTTCCTGTGTGACCTGCTCTAGGCGATCCTGCTTTAGCAGGGGGGTTGGACTGGATGATCTTTTGAGGTCCCTTCCACCCCCTGACATTCTGTGATTCTGTGAAATGAGAGCAAAGAATTATTTTAACTATAGGTGGTCAAGTTCTGAGCCCAAGCCAATGATACTACCCACGATTCCAGTTTTTAACAAATATAATCATTATTATAGAGTGAACAACCTTTCTATGTTTACTCTCCTGTTCTCCCATACAGGGCTGGTGTGTAGCAAAACACGGAATGAATTCTTCAGATACCGAGTATATTTCAGTGTCTCCATACACTTGCACCATGAGTGTTCCTCAAAACATCGTCCTGCGACCAACTTTCCACCGTGTGAGCTGGAAAAGCCCATCTGTGAGCAAAAGGGGCTTTGCCTCCAGTCTGCAGGACCCCTCAGAGTCTGACTCTGAAAGCCTCGTGCAGGAGAGACAGGATCAGTTAGAACTCCAGCAGCGGGTCTGTGAGAATGAGGAGCTGGTGGGATCGTTTTCTGATGGGCTGGAGGGTGACAGCCTAGAAGAAGACAGCTTGGAGGAGATGAGTTCAGAAGAAGAAGAAGAAGGAGCTGAGCACGACACAAATCAATACAAAAATGGAATACAAAAGGATGATGGCAATGGAAGGTAAGGCAGAGGATTTTAGTAGATGTGTAGGATAGTTCTGACGCTTTAAAACCTTGTATTCCTCAGGATATACATGACCAGTTTATATTGCCATCATAGATTGTATTGGGTTTGAAGGGGCCTCCAAAGTTAAGTTTTGTCCTTAAGTCTGTATAAATCCAACATCAAAATTTCCAGGGTTACTGTCACCCTTAAACATTCTTTAGAAAGTGTTAACTTGGTACATAAAATTCAATTTGCTGCCATACGTATAAAAGGTTTAACACTGTATAAATTGGGAGGAATTCTCCAGTTTAAAGAGATGAAATTAAACATGAAGTAATAATAATGTGCAGTTTCAAATTAACTGTCTACTTAAAATAAAATGGCAAACAAATGAAGGCTAAATGATTAATAGCATACTTCTATTCACGTCCTCAACAGGCAAAATGGCCAGTTATTGAATATTTTATTGTGAGTGCAAATGATGTTAATTGTACTAGAAACATGCTCTAATTTTTAGTAATTTTTTGACTGAATACTATGCTGAATGTGAGGCTCTTCATTAAATGGAAATTTAATTTTATTTTGTTTGAACTTGGCCTAGTAAGTGCTCAAATATAGTCCATTAACTGGAGCAAATATCACAGCACATACATATGAAACCCCCTCTCTACATCCATTACTAACCTCGGAATTTGAAGAGGAAACACTGCATCTGTTGTCTTCATACACCACTTTTGTTGATGAGGACAGAGTCCATCTAACCTTTATATCAAGTTGGGGGGAGGAATAAAAGGTGCACTTTTTGTCTGCAGATGATTAGAGATGAAGGAGCTCTTCACACTCATTTTGTCCCCGTGCACTGACCTGGCCTGCAGCATACAATTGAGCTGCTGTGCACACATTTCAGCACAATAGAACTCTTTAGCATTATCCTGTGTTATCTGAATCACTGCAATTATATCACGTATTTCTCTGCTCATTTCAAAATGTGGTCACCTATTTCTGTTTACCTGTGGTGTGTGACAACGTGGAATAATAAGGTTTTCACCAGGGTAAATCATCTGATCTCCAGTGGGCAGGATAGCACAGCACCAATGCTTGCCTCAAATGAAGAGCATTGCTAGAGGAACAAATTATTTGATTATTAGGAGCCACTTAAAATCTAGGCATAGACATGTAACTAATTTAGAAAGGATGCATAAATGATTTATGGAAATGGTAATATAATTAACTATGCCACAGTTTGGAGAACCCAGCGGATCATTTCTATTAATAGGGGCTGAGGAGACAACCAGGTTTCAGTGCCTGTAAATGAATGTTACTCTGAAAGGCTCACCCAAGAAACCAGGACTACACTGCAGGTCCAGCTAAGAAAAAAGAGCATTAAAAGCTTTTTTTCTCCCCCACTCCTTACTCCTGCCACCATCTACCTGTCTCCTGAGAGCCAATTTTTTTGTATTGGCTCCTGCAGTTGGTTTTCCTCCTGTTGAATCACACCATAAATCATAAATAGGATCAATTGTAGGGTTTTTTAGGCAGTTTGCTTTATGACAGATGTAGTTCAGAGCAACTCTTTGGATACTTGTTAAAAAAAAAAGCGCCAAACCCTCAAAAAATTCTGATTTATGTTAAGTCTTACAGCCTGTTTTTTATTGAGAAGTTACTTTAAGTCTTTTTTAGAGCATTTTTTATTGAAGCATCATGATGAATGTTTCAGGAATGAGAGAGAGAATAAAAATAGAGAGCTGCTGGCTGTTCTTGCTTACACAGTCTCAAACTGATATTTTACCAGAAATATCACTTTTCTTTCACACAGAAGAGTTTTTAAAGAACAAGCAACACTCCCTGTCTTTTGTGGGCTACATCGTTTTAAAGGGAACAACAGAACCACTACAATATATCATTTCATCTTTCAGTTGATTCTACTACATAGTATTTATGATTTCTATGTTAAAGTATGAACTCTACTGTGAGCTGAATGTTAGGCTGATTTATCATTCACTGATAATGAAAATTAAAAATGGAGGTCCTGCTGAAATTTTCTACTGAAAAAATGTTTGAGGGAACCATTCTGATCCCTGTCCTACAAATGACCATACTGTATGCACTCAAATAATTCAGTTGGCTGTATTTGCAGAACATTTCTTGGCTCAAATTGTGAAATAACCCAGAATTCATACCATTTATACAGAAATAATACTTGTGTTTCTTTTTTAAATAGGAAACAACAGTCTGTGGACAAATATTCCAACCTAAGATACAATCCTAACTGGAAGAACAGAGAAGAGGTGGCAGAAAAAGCATGTGAAGTTGCTGGAGGAAGCAGCAGGGAATCATTTTACCTGCATTCCAGTGGCTTCTCAGAAGAGGAGAGTCAACAGGAGGCAAAGTCACAAGATATATTCCCAGAATTACTAAGCTTTCATGAACCAAATGCCAGGGACAGCAAAGAACCTTTCAGGCTACATACCAAAGGGAAGAAATCTGCAGCTGGCTGTTTCAGAGGCAGTGCCAGGGCAAGTGGCAGTACTTTTTCTCTTCAGAGTGAAGGAGGTCGACCACAAAGAGCCAAAACAAACTTTGTGGAAAAAAACAAGCGGACATTAGGGCTCCGTTCAGAGATAAATTCCTATCTGCAGTTATGCACTAAAAGGCAAGAAGTTCTTCAAGAGCAGGTAGGTAACTTTTACATGGTTTTTAGAGTCATTTAGGTTGGAGAGGACCTCTAGGATCAAGTCCAACCTTTGTCCAACATCTCCCTGACCCCCAGACCACGTCTCAAAGCGCCACATCTACTCGTTTGTTGAACACGAGTTCAAATCAATATCATTGATTTTGAATCAATTCAAAATTTTTAATTGATATGAACTGAGGACTGCCTAGTGTTACAGTGGAATAGCTGCATGATCTGGGTTGCAGAGGAGGCAAGGAGATTTACAATCTATCATGCAACTGATAACTTATAATTGCCAATGAGAATCATGTTCACCCTGTATGGAAAAATCGGCAAGTCCTCAGTTACAATCCCAGTCGTGGACTTGTTGCAGCCTAGTTAAGCTGTTTATGTTCTTGGCCATGTCACAGGGTTTATCTCACTAGTTTTTAATTCTGATGCTAAAGAAATGCTGTCTTCCTTCCTATGGGATCTACGTTGCACCTTAGCAGTGGTTCTTTTTTGGCTGCCTCTGATTTTCCCTGCTTGACCAACACAAATTTGGTGATGATTATTTCTACTAGCATATTCCAAGTTTTGCTCAATGCAGCAAAATACAACTTGCTTCTAATAGCACAACACTCAATTTTTAACTGCAGTAGGAAACCTTGATGTCACTATTTCATTTCATAGAATGCCAGGTTGGAAGGGACCTCAAGGATCATCAAGTCCAACCTTTCAAGATAGAAAAACACAGTTTAAATGAGATGACCCAGCACCCTGTCAAGCTGAGTCTTAAAACTGTCTGATGTAAGACAGTAGGAAACCTTGATGTCACTATTGGGCTTAAAAAATTCAGCTTAGTGTTTTGCCACCCACATTGATGGTAACAAAAAGGTGTTACAATTGGGTTTAAGAACCAGAAAACACATCATGGTCACACTGCTTTCAAGGGCCATGCACACTCTTGCTTATCACTGTCTTTTAGGGCCGTATATATAGGAATACCCAAGAAATATGTGTTAGATTTGAGTGGTCAGACAACCTTTTCCCTTTATGTCCTTTCTCAGCCAGACCAAACTTTCTATTTGAACTCAGTCAGCAGGCACCTCTCATGAACAGTACTTGGATTTGAAGGGCCTGGCTTGCTTCTGATTGACTGCAAAATGTCAGACAACTTATATTAAGGATTAAGTGGAAATGTAATTACAGTTCCTAATGAACGATTATACATGAGTTTGTTGCTTTTACTTCCTGCTTATTATGCATAATGGGAAGGTGGAAGTCACTGAATCACTCCACGAGTTGTGGCATGGAAAATTCTTAACTTGTAAAACTACAGAGACTTTCTGCTTCAAGTGACACATTTTCCAAGGCTAATGAACAGTTGACACAACATTAGAGGGCATCTGCTGACTACATTATGAGGAGTGTAATGATGGACAAGCTTTCTTCTAGCAGAGCTATTAAGAGCACTTGTTTTTTTTCCAGTTATAATTTGGTTGATGGTAAAAATAATTAGTGTAGATTGGTGCTGATTAAAGCTGTGTTGATATGATTATGTTTACTATTTGGGGAATATCTGAAAATGTTTCATATGTAAGTATTGGAGGCAGGGATCAGGGCTTCATTGTGTGTACACTATTCAAAGAGATGTATAGAAAAAAACCCTGTTAAAATCAGGGCTGTGCTCTAAGATTACCTTGCTGAAGTAGCCATGAGGACAGCAGAGCTGGGACATAGGAGGACATAGTGTAGAAAAGTGTGTTTCTTTCCCCCACAAGTTGATGCAGCCACAACAACATCACCACCTGCTGTCAGCTCCCTTTGTATTTGCTGTGGGTAAGCACAGGAAAAAGCTCTTACCTCTCTTGTTCTTGAGGCATCCATTGCTCCATCTCTTTGGAGGGGTTGAAAGAAAGCGTGATGGAAACATCTTGCTTCCCAGAGCTGGCCCATGAGCCAACTTCAGTCACCTCACCTGGAAAACTGTATCAAAAGTGCAAAAACACCAAGTAGGAGAAGCAGCAAACGAGCCACACGCCTTTGCTGGGGCAGTAAAACATGTTCTGAATATTGTCTTTTCCTAAACTGGGTTAATTTGGGCTTTGCAGGGCCTTGAAGCTGTTTTTACTGATATGATCACTTGGCTGTCAGGTACTGTGGCCATGAAATAGTGTTTACATTGAAGGAAGTATTTTACATACAGCTTTTTTCACCTGACATAACATTAGGTAAATATTTACAGCCTCACTTCTCTCAGGTTTCACAGCTGTTGTCTCCGTGCATGCAGGCAGCAGGCTGGATGCACCAACACATACCATAAACACGTGTTGATCTGTATATTTCCTAATTTATAAAGCATTTTATAAAGCCTCAAGTTCTTTGCAGTGTTGCCTGATTCTTTAAGAACCTGGTGATGCGTTTCTTTGAGAGCGAGCGGGAGAAAGCCAGCGGGAGGAGTAGCAGCCCAATCTAGCTCTGCTATACCCACTACGAGTTGCTTTCCTACCTACTAGCCCCTTACTTCAAAGCAAGGAACATAATGTACAATTTTTTAATGGCTCTAGACCAAGGCACTCAGGCTCTCTGTGCACTGTGCCTTACCTCAGTGTAAACACCTAATCAAGATTGCCTGCGCTTCAACAATAGCAGCCAAATGCAATTCGAGAACCACAAGCCTTTGAAGTCCTCCCTGGTTTTCTAGTCTGGGATAATGACATGCCATGATTGCTGTCTTTGTTGTGTCTTTTCAGTAGAGAAGCAATTATGGGCCTCAATTTAACAGAATAGGCATTACACAGCTTATGATTCTCAAAATGCAATTTCATTTGATCATTTTCTCAATTTGATTGGTATTAATAGAAGAGTTCACAAAAAAAATGCTGGCAGAGGTTGTGTCCTGTTCCTCTTTCAAAGAGATAATGTAGAAGTATGCTTTACCTGCCCAGTAATCTATCAATGCAGTGAGTCAGTTGCTTCCACCAAAAACATCTTGCTGGCTGCAAAGCTCTCTCTCTCCACAGTTCAGGAAACCTGTCTGCTAACTTTTAATTTGTGAATTTTTCCAGTCACCTCTAATAGAATCTGCTTTGCCATTTGGAGCAATGAGATACCCAGAAAACCCTGCAATAAATCCTACCTGCCTTTTCCTCCTTGTCCTCATCTCTCACTCCCAAAGAGGAGAGGCTCAGCTCCCCAGAAGGATTTAACACTTCACACTGATTTCACCATTATGATGATCTGTTAATAATTCTCTTGGTCACAAGTATCTTCTCAGTGCCAGTTCTGAGTTAGCCAATGTCACTCTGCAGTGGTGCACTGGTGCTTCTACCATGAGTCCAGCCCATAGTTGGCTGTAGTCTCCTTACACACCTGCTATACTAATTATTATTTGAGACAACACAAGTATAAATAGAAAATTATAAAACTTCAGGCAAAACAATGGTTTTTAGATTGAAAAAAAAAAAATTGATACTTTCAAGAAAACTTTTCAATATTGCTATATTTACAAGGGTATCACTTGGCTTTGAAATCTGTAGTGCCAGCAGCCACCCTCCAAAAATGGCTCAAATTTGATTTCCAGCCATTGTCCTACCACATCTATGGACACATGAAGATGTTCCTCTTGTTTCTGGGCTTGTTGGAGGGGTTTTGCACAAGCTGTTTGATATTGTTGCCAGACTATGTGTATTAGATGTTTTATTTCTACAGCTACTCCTTGTACTTTTCTACCAATATTACTGTGTTTTGCCATCTTTTCCTGCATGACTCTCTTGTTGAAGACCCCACTATGGTGTGTGTCCTCCATCAATATCTTGGTGCGCTGGCTGATTGCTTGGACAATGATGATTGTCCAGTTGCTTTTCTGTTATTAGGTACATCCACTGACTCTCCTCTAAATGGAGGAGCCCAGACATTTGAGAGTTACAAGTAGGTTTCTGGGCTGTATACTTCCTGCAATTTTCTTTTCTTCTCTTCTTAAAAGTAGAAGGAATACTTCCTACTTCCACACAACATTAACTGGGTTTTTGCTTCCTTTTCCATTTTATCTTTTAGCCATTCACTTTCTTGTTATCTCTGATTTATTAGCATTTTAGCTTTAATAGCAAATTATTTCTCCATCTTTCCCCAAGACTTTTAAATCCTTTTCATTCTGTTTAAATGGGAAAACATTGGCCTGGTCCCTGTTTGGCAGCAGCTCATGCTTTCCACCAGTGGCACAACATGCCAAGAACATTAATTGTTACAGCAGAGGTCGAGCTAACAAATCATCATCTTGGCACCAGGAGTCAGGGTTCCCCAGTGCTAAAGCTTTTCCCCAAACATTCTGCTCTATATGTGGATTTAATACCTACCATTAAGTAGTTATTCTGAGTGCATGTGCGAGGTGGTGATTGCAAGTGTTGCTAACAAAAGAACCCTGTTGAGACAGGAGGATGAAATGGAGGATTTTCGTGCTGACAAAGATTAAATGGACTGAGAATGGATTTGTATATTCCCTGGAAGCAAAGCCATGTCTCTCAACACCTGATGCTGTAATTGCAAAGGGATAGATTTCAAATAAACTCCAAATTTAGAGTGTGTCAGTTTAGCTCAAGACAGGAGTCCTGGTATGCTTAGATTCTTAAATTGTTTCTTATCATTTGGATAATGTTTTGCAGGATACAGGGCAAGGAGGAGGATTGGTTTAGAAAGCATTTAAATCATTGACATCAGGGTGTTTCTACTGTGGACCAATCTAATAGCCATTTTTTCCTGAAATTTAGTACAGTTTACTTTCATTAGATGATAAAAACCAAGATTTTCTGAGGCATTTTCCCCAGGTGGTTGACAGGGAGCTACCACTTATCTACAGGATTAGAAACAAGCAGTCCTGGGCATTTAAGGGCATCTATTTTTGCACCTCATTCAGATAAAACTCCCTCGTCCCATATTTACCACAGCATCATATGGTCTGCATCTGTGAGGAACCACTTTTATAATGTTCTGCTTCAGAATTTGTCTCAGGCCATTAAACAAAGTTTTAATGGAGTATTATGCATTGTCTGTGCAGCACCTGAATAGCATCTGTGCTTCTGGTCTTGAAAAGAGGTTGTCTCATGTTTTACTTTTGGATTAAGTGTAGCCAGGTCTAGCCACAAGCATAATTTACTGAGTCAATGGTAGATACAAGCAGCATGGGGTCATTTTGAAGGGTCTCATCAAACTTGCCTAGCTCATTATCAGTGTGTTTAAGGAACTGCTATTGGGGCTGTCTCAAATAAGAATGTTGTCCTGATTTAGAATCATAGAACATGGTGTAAAACATCAGTTAATTGGTGAATTTGTAGAACTCTAAGAAATAACTACACAAAAGGCAAACTTACCCATACATTTGTTGATCTTAATGAACATATCAAATAACAACCACTGAAATTCACCCCACTTTTGGTAACTTGTTTTAGGATCACCAAAACAAGCCATCTCAGAGAACTGAAATCAAATCCAACCAGGATCTTAAATGGGGACCTTTGCCAAGGAATCCTAGCCAGCAGCCACCAGGAAGACCAGCAGAACCAGTGTCTTGGCACCACCAAACACCAGAATTTTGGGCTGTTCCCAGGCAGGCAGTGAAGCAAGATGACAGCAAAATGCTGCAGAAATGGAGGCGTGCAAGTCCTGTTGGCTCTGACACTAGTACAGCAAAGAATTCAGATACTTGCTTAAATAATTACCCAAATTCAAAACATTTTGTTAATCAGGCTTGTACCACATCTATCTATCCTCTTCATCCAACATTACATGTATTTAACCCAGCAAAGGTTGTCTCTCCAGCATATACCAACAAGGAGAACAAGAAATATCAGCATGGTGGACCTCCACGTGGCCAGCAACATTTATCCAACCATGGACCTCCAGGTGACCAGCAACATTTATACAACCATGGATTTCCACAAGACCAGCAACATTTATACAACCATGGATTTCCACAAGACCAGCAACATTTATACAACCATGTCACTAAGCAGCTTTTTCCAAGAGGTGACAATACCAAAGGCCAAGCACATCCAAATCAGAGGAATATTTCATCTACTTTTAATGCCAATTTTCAAGGACTGGTGAAGGACCAAGTGTCACTTCAGGATTGCAAAAGACAGCTGCATGTGGATAAAAGGCATCAGAACTATGCTGTTGGTAGTTTATGGTAAGGATATAAGTGTTGCAACAGTATTATCATAACACTATGATGCCCAGAAAAAATAGAAATGGACATGAAAATGCCTTAAAATCCAAAGTATAAGATTATTTTGATACAAACCTACCACTAGAGATTACTACAAACTTAAGATTTATTATTACTATTGATTTTTAATTTGGGTATTGGAAAAGGACAGTTCTATACCCCAAGGTCTCTTGCACATAGCATTTTCCACAACTGAAAATTTCCTTCTGAAAGGCTAGAAGGTGAAATTTAAAAAATAGATTAAAAAAAGATAGATAAAAAATAGATATAAAATACACAAACTACTGCTCACTGCATAGAGTTGTATTAAAACTGCCTTGCAGGGTGAATATCCAGAGTCATTCCAGTGCCAGTTCATATGTGGCATGAAAACCTTTAGTTATGTAAAATTTCACCTGCCTTGATAAAAATGAAGGGTTTATTTCACATAATTAATTCTTTCAGTATTCAACAAGCCTGATCCAAAGCCATGTAAAGATAGTTTTCATTAGCCCAAGCTGGTTTTGCATCAGGCTGGAAGTTCACCCATCTCTAATATTAACATTTATTTAAAAGTTTTCTTGCACACAAGTGTATGGAAAGTCAGTCATTGCAATACCAGCCTTTCCATCTTCATGTTCCCAGTGTATTCTGTGAGCAAGAATCATTCCATGAACAGATTGTTTGTTGAGCTATCTGCTATATACAAGTAAAAATTCTTATTTTTCCCCTCTCTTTCTTTTTTGAGGCCTTCTCAACCTTCTATTCACAGTTTACCAACAGCCCCTTGTGCAACCTTCCAAAATACACCATTGATGGAGCAGCATCACCAAGAAATCACTCAATTGCCAGACGTTCACTTCACTGACAGGTGCTTGTTCAGGCCACTTCCACCTATAATTCCCCAAGTAGAAAGTTCTTCAGAGGTGGATTCAGGGAGCAGTGGAGGAAATCAAGTGAAAATAAACAGGAGAAACTCAGGAGGGTATCTCATGCAGACAGAAAAGCAGAAACAGCCTAAAATCAGAAAGAAGGTAAGCAAATAAATGTGGGATAGATGACTTTATATTTTTGTTTCTTCCTCTAATATTTTTTCCTTAATAATTCAAATATCTTCACCCAAAAAAAAATGGGGGAATGGGGACAGAGAAATATTTCATTGTTACAGAGAGCACTGACACACAGCGACTTGCCCAAGGCATTGAAAACCAAGGAACAAAGGTGGCAACAGACCCTGAAATCATTTCAGTCTGAAGAGCCAGGCAGTTCAGCAGCACCCCTCCCTGTGTCACCTTCAGCCGTGATTAGCTCTACGAACACACAGAGCACTGTTTGTCCTTTAGGTTCTCCAGTGATAAAATGGTTTAGAATGGAGCTGTTTGTGTAAAGCAGCAGGTAGCCAGTGCTCAGATCTGAGCAAACCATTATCCTCGTCATGCTCATTTGCCTTCCAGCTCAAATCTCTTGGTTTCCAAGGGAATCAAACTGAACCACCACAAACTTAGAGGATTTGTGAAGCTAACGGCATAAACACTATTACAAGTCTCCTGATGATCCCATTCTGGTCCTTATTAAAACTTGGTTCCTTTTGTTTCTTCTGTGTGTCCAGTTCCATACTGCAACCAGTTAACACAGATGCAGTGGGACAGGATAGAGCTGTCCCTGTGTGCCCATGACAAATTAAATGTTTAAGATGTTAGCTCCAAGTCTCAGGGCAGACAAACTAAGCTGGAATAATTACTTCTGTGCATTGCTGCTTGAATGCTTCTAAGAAGAATTAGCTGGATTATGATAGTAACTGAAGGGCAGATTTCCTTCCTATTCTGTTCCCCTGAGTTCAAACAATTGTTTCTATCCTGTATTTTCAGCAGCTTTCTCACGCTTCATATGTGGGGAATGCCAAAGAGAATAAGACTGTTGATGTCTCAGAAAAATCCAGCTTTTCCTACTAAACAAATGCAGCCCTACTCATCACATCAAGTGAGAAACCCCTGATTTTGGTTGTAGACAACTAAATGATCAACTCTTCACAGTACCTTGAATTCAAAGTGAGGTGTAAGCACGTCACAAAAGAACAGGAGTAACTGACACAAAGAAACATCCAATAGAAAATTCAGTGCACAGAATTTTCTCTGCAGCTGAGTTTAACTTGAACGTGCCCTTTGAAGAAATGCACATTTTATTTGCATATAAAAACTTCTTAGTGCTTCTGCATTGAAATTACTACAGAGCTGATCATAATGAGCTCCTACTGACAAATTATTAAAACATAATCCCCTTCTAAAAATTAATCTGGTGTTCTTGAAAGAGACTAAAAAGATTCTGGAAGTATTGGGGTCTTTGGAGCAATGTCAAGTATGAACTGGCATTACCCATCACTCATCTTCTGTCTTCCTATGCACTTGTAGAGCTTTGGCTGTGCTGAAGGACATGTATTTTGCATCTCTCTGTGAACAATTCTCCATTGCAGTTTTGAGAACAAAGAAAGGTTATTATTACTAACAACATTTGCCTATTTTTTTTTACCACCAAAATCAGGTACTTTTATCTGCTTCTCTTATAACAGTTGCTTTGGAGTTTCATTCTGATAACAGTTCAATGGGTCACTTGAAGGTGTTTAAAAATAAAGCTCACAATAGACCTTTTTTGACTGAGAAAATCCTGCTTTGTGATTTGGATGATTGGCAACTACCCACCTAGACTCAAAGGAAACACAGTGCAGTTGACTTGTGCAATTAGCTCAGTCCTTTGGGTCACTTACAACCCTTAAAATGAGACATGCCAGAGGTAAAACTGAGACTGCAAATTGGGTCCTGCTCTTCTCTTGGGTGTCCACTACAAGACTTGCTTTAATTTTGCTCTCTGTAGAATCATATGAAGGCAAATCAGTCGCTGCTGTTTGTTTTTCAGCCATATAGCTCAAAGCCCTACATAAATCTGGATCTGAAACTTGGAGGCCTTGGACCTGACTATGAAGCAATCAAAGAGAAAGTAAGTGTCCCTATTACATCATCTGTTTTCCAGTTGTGCAGAGTGAACTTAGGCAAAGAAATCACTGCTGAGAAGCAACTTCTATTTGTCTGGTCCTTTATGTCCTTCACTCTAGGTCTAGCTTGAGACCCTAAGAAGATTCAAATAGCAGGAAAGACAACTGGATTGTGGATAGTTTTAACCCTCAAATTTTGTGTTTCCAGAAGCAGGGAGTTCACAGAATCCAACAGGGCTAATTGCACATCAGTGATAGACACTCATGTGATGGAGTTGCATTGTCATTCCCAGTGTAGAAGGTTTCCTAACCTTCAAAGTGGAGGTGAAAAGTTGTGTACACACCAGAAGGAAATAGCTGGATGTGCATTACCCTGTTGAAATGGAGACAGATTGTTCAGAACAAGTATCTGAACAATTGGTATCATTTGAGCTGATAATGAAGGTCTGGTAGCATCTATGTATCTAAGGTTGCTTCAGACTCCATCCTGCATGCTTTGAGACCCTATTAGTCTGACCACAGGTGCTGTATGGGGCATTCTGGATAGGAACAGCAGGAAGGAAAATGGTAAAATTATCATCCCTCTGGAGTCATTGAGAAGCTCCTGTATTTCATTCCTCCTTGCCATGCATGAATCAGGTTAGAGATCTGAAGTTGGAATGGACAGAGTGATGCATAGCCCAGGACTCTGCAGTTTTTAACACTTCTGGAACTGCATCACTGCATTTAAAGGAAATAATTGGCATTGGTTGATATCAGGGGCAAGGTAGAGCATAATTCTGCTTTTGGGCATAATGAATTGCTGGAAATATGAAGAGATAGACTATCAGTTAAGTAAATTAAGGCCCTGAATGACAAGCTTTAAAGTAAGCACAGAGTTATTTTAAGTCATTGCAAAAGCTGACAGAAATTAGCACAGCCATTTTAGACCTGAACAGGTACATTGAGACATTCAGAATAAAGATGAACCTGTCACATTTCTGTTCTATCCTCAATACAGTCCCAGGAAAAGCTCTTTAAAATGGAGACTGACTAAAACAACTGTGCCATTTATGAGGATTTCCTGGTGTGCTCTGCTGAGGAGTGATCAATAACATAACCAGGTTAAACAGCAGCCAAGGTGTAAATGGAAGGCTCCAGTGGAAAAAGTGTTTCATTGATGGATCCACTGAGACATTTCATTAACCAGACACCTTTTTTTCCTTTTGGCAGAGAGAGAAGTTACAGCAACAAAAGGAGTATGCAAAACAGATAAAGGAATACAACATGAGAAACATTACTTCAGCTCAGAGGTCACCTGCAGAGTACCAGGCCACGGGTTCAGTGTCAAGGCAGAAGGTAAGAACAGAGCCTCTTTAAAATGCTCACAGGGAGAGACTCTGGAAAAGCATAAATTTAACTCACAGTAGCCTGGAATAGTTTCTCTATTTTGATTTTAACAACTCCAAAGGCTTCTGCTCTCATGGGATCCTGGCAAGAGCTCATTTGTGCATCAATCCTGTTATGGCTGTAGATGTAGGCCCAGAGTTGCTGATTTCTTTCCCCACAGCAGTCTTCAGTCCAGGCATCTGCCTTGCTGTTCCCGAGAGCACACCAAGTGGAAATGGAGCACTTCTCCAAGCTCCCAGCACTCAACTTGGCTTCGACAGCTAGAGATGTTGTCCTGGGGAAAGGGTGGGAATGAAGGAGAGTGGGACCCCTCTAGGAACACTACCTGGTGCAGCACATTCTGCTTCACACCAGCAGTAGAGGCCACACTGCTGCAGAGAGCACTCTTCTGATGGACCACAGATATTCTCCTGTTAGTCTGTTAACTACCTGCCTGTCAGTCTCACTCACAAACTCTTTTCACTTCACTTACACAGCTACAGTAATTGCTCTTATTTTTTGAGCTCATACAACGTCACTTTAGCCTTCACTGGCCTTCAAAATAACCCAAACAAGCAACAACTGACTATGTGACAGTGGCATATATAAACAAACAAAGGGAGCACCTTTTCCCTATTGCAGGAAGTAATAAATCTCTGGAAATAGCATATATTTTATCTGCAGGAGCTCACCTGTCTGGTGCTGAAAGCACACTAATGGGTGTTTCTCCAGGGTGATGAATGAACTGTGTGCTTCAGGAGCTTCCAAACACTAAGCTAGAAAAGAGTAGATTTAGGATGGATATTAGAAAAAAAAGTTCTTTAATCTGAGAGTGATAGATCAGTGGAATGGGCTGCCCAGAGAGGGGGTGGAGGCCCCATCCCTGGAGACATTCAAGGTCAGGCTTCATGTGGCTCTGAGCAACCTGCCCTAGGTAGAGATGTCCCTGCTTCTTGTAGGGAGGTTGGACTAGATGACCTCTGGAGGTCCCTTCCAACCCAAACCATTCTATGATTCTACATGCAGCTGGAACATAGACACCAGAAAACATCCCAGGTTAAACCAGGGCTTTCTGAGTTTCAGAATTTCTGTAATATTATTTCCATGCCCCCTGCAAGGCAGCCTTCCAGCTTCCATAAATCATAGAGTTCTTGGTGTACTCTAAGTTTCCTGTTGAGGGTTGGCATGTCTAGTACCATCCTCACTTCCTCAGAAATCTTTTCTTGTTCAGAACTGTTAGCTTTGAAATGAACCAAAAAGGAGTCTGGCAAGGGGTGATATTAAGCCAGATTGCAGAGAATTTAAAACAAGTACCTAGATGTCATTTCAAAACTTGCTTTAACATTTTAGGCCTTTCAATACATCAGTTCCTTAGAACTGGTCACTCTTTCCATCCTTGTCATGTTAACCTGCAGAACTCCTTGCTATGAGATACAACTGAGGACAACAGCTTAATGAGACTGAAAAAAAAAAAAATTATAAACTTAATAGACTCATGTTGCTTTTTTTAAAGAAAAAACACTTCTCCAGTATTTAAGTTGGCCTCCAGTGGTGTCAAAAATCAAACCTCCTTGAGGTGGGTTCTTTTGCCTGCTGCAGTTGCCACTGAAGCACCTGGTATTAAATACTGTCAGAAACAAGACCAGCAATTAGGGAAACTCTTAATTTGACCCACCATAGAAACATCTAAATTTTCTTGGAAACATTGGCCAGATTTTCTCTTAATCAGCCCTATTTTCATGTTTTTAGGCACTGGAATATGCTAAGAAGATTCCTAGACCAAGGACTTTCACAGCAAGACGAGTAGAGGAGAAAGTTCTGCTACAGGATTTAAATAGAGACAGATTACCTCAAATTACATCCTTGGAAACCTTGCAAAATAGGCATGAGAAGGAGAAACAAGTTATAGCTGCTTTCAAAATGCTCCACATCTTGTAAGGATTTTGAAATTATTAGGGATATCTTCAGGGAAAAAGTGTCCCAACTATTTAATTATGAGCTATTATCATCATATAGATTTATCATTCCATCAGAATACAAAGTGGTTTAATTTTAAGTCATTGTTGAATCTTGGAATCAGTTCTACTATATGTATTTTTGTTAAAAATGTAAATAGTTGCATATGTAGCATTTTAAATATTATAGTATCTGTCATTTTTCTTGGAGTTTTTCAGGAGTTGTGTCTGCCAGACTCATCAGCTCTTGGCTTGTCACAGCTGGATCACTTTTGGACATGTCAAACCTATGGGCATATCTACAAAACATTAAAAATAAACATTTGATGATCTTAACACCAGCAGTGGTTTTCTTCTTGAAGTGCAGAGGAGACTTTGTCCAGAAATAAAGCCCCAAATAATGCATTGCTCCTAAGAAAGGGAACAAAACTGAGCCCCAAACATAGCAGTTGGTAGTGATACAATCCTCATTATTCAGATGTTACTCTGTTATCTGCCAGGGAATAGTTGTCACATTAAAACCAAAATTTTGATGCTTCATCTGGGACAAAAAAAAATTCAAAACAAGTACTGGCTGATCATGCAGACAATCTGTTATTAGCCAGAAGCAGTTGGAAAATAGATTGGGTAACTGAGGATAATTGAGAGCTACATGTTTGAGAGGAAACAGCTTTTAACAGATTAAATCTGTAAAAATAACAACAAGCAGATGGGTTTGTTAGGATGGGTCCATTTTTTTTTTAACTTAGTAAATTATTGAGTCAACATATGAAATATGATTAGAACACACTGCAAGGGAATTTTGAAGAAATAGACTAGTTAAAAGGAAAAAAACAGAACAAACCACAGCAGCCTTGTGGTTATGTGTAATTGCTTTATCCAATTTATTGTGTATGGGAGGAGAGAGAGAATTAGTCTTGGGGGAAAAAAAAAAAAAAAGGGTTTGAGTCTCCTTGAAGGAGGGAAACGGTGGAAAGGGGAGATGGAAAAGTCCTATACCTTTCATTTTAGGGTGTCCTGGGGGAGTTTGACCTAGATCCTACAGCCCTTGGGATGCCTCAGGTCTCCTGGCAGTGGGTTAGTTGCTGGAACACCCCCTGCAGGATCTCCAGTCATGATCCCAACCCAATGTGGGAAAAATTCACTACGAGGGTTTGTAGCAGCAGGATGAGGGGTGATGGTTTTAAGCTAGAAAAGGGTAGATTGAGGATGGACATTAGAAAAAAGTTCTTTAATAGGAGGGTGGTTGATCACTGGAATGGGCTGCCCAGAGAGGTGGTGGAGGCCCCGTCCCTGGAGACATTCAAGGTCAGGCTTGATGGGGCTCTGAGCAACCTGCCCTAGGTAGAGATGCCCCTGGTTATTGTAGGGGGGTTGGACCAGATGACCTTTGGAGGTCCCTTCCAACCCAAACCATTCTAGGATTCTAAATTCATCTCCATCATGGAGAAAGGACATGTTCCCTTCTTTAAAGCCCTCCTGAGAGCTAGGAAGCTCTCCACCCTGTTGGTTGCTTCCCACCACACGTGCTGAGCTAGACCTTCACAGGCAGAAATTTGTGACATACATAGTCTTGGGGGAAACCTGGTGGAAGTGTCTTCCAAGGTGGGGTTGCAGGGAAAATGCTTTGCCTATCAAAGTGCAGAGTGAACCTTCTGGAGCAGAACCATCCTCAGCCTCCTTTCTCCTCACCTTGGGAGCTGCCTGTGGTGGGGTCCATCAGGCCAGGCTGGGCCAGTGTCTCCATGCTCTGCCAGTTGCTGCTTTTCTACTTTTATTTTTAAACCCAAATGGTGACACTTGGAAGCATTTCTGATTAGGGAACCTCAACTTGTTGTTTCTGCTTAAAAGTGGTAATCCTCCCTTAATACAAACCTCAAGTACCTATTTTAATGAAACCTTCAGATGAATATCAAAGAGCTATTTACTCGTATCTAATATTTTAATTAGATTATATTCTCAATTTAACCCATTAAACCCCCTTTGATGATCTCCATGTTTAGTGTTTAGCCCCAGATGCTGGAGGTAATGAATATTGGACCTTTGATTTAATGAGAACTTCTGCCTTTCCAGCCTGACTCCCTTTGTATCCCCCCTTTTTTATTTCCTGAGCTATAGAATTCAGTTAATTGAAGAAGTCTCTTACCACCACACATTAAGGAACCTAAATTAGCATCCCTTTTCTGATTAGAAAATGCAAGCAGACATTTTCTCTTTGATCTGAGGATTGAGTTGAAGTAGGCAACAGCCCCCTGAAAATGAGCTGATGGCCTTATTATTGGGCTGACATGCAGATGCGTCCATGTGGTGCAAAATGCTTAATGTCTTAATTGATCACCTTCCTCCCTGTCTCTCATCCTGCTGCCTTTTAGGGCTCCCAGAAATTAGGGTGTGGTAGTGTGTTTCGTTTGTGGGGTTTTTACCTAAAACAATGGATTTTTTAGGAAGCATTTAAATGCTAAACCCACCGTATGATGCTGCATCAGCAGGAGGGGATGGATTTTTTTTTAAAAAGACTGATCATGATCATCTCACAAACCATTTGCAAAGGACAAGGTGGGGTTTTTTTTTCTTCTCCTAGAAAAAGACATTATTTGCAGCACACGTGGAAAGAAAAATCTTTTGATCTACCTCAATACTAATGCAAATTTTTCGTGCACCTAACAGATATAGTGGCACAAAAAGGGACCATGCAAGTAAATGATGAGCATCCATCTGCTTAAAAGCAAAGGCCAAAACTTAATGTCTCTCAAATTAGGAAGGCAAGGAATTTAAATATGAAATAGCCCTTGAATTTTGCATTAAGTATTCAGGGAGAGATTGAGCTGGAGTAGAACCTGCCTGCCACAGTCATGGGGCTCCAGCACAGCTAGAGAGCACAGGCAGAGATGTGTTTGTGTGTACCACCCAACCTCCCAACATTCACTTGCTGGGCCCTTTCTTATCAAGAAATCTTAATATTTTAGATTCAGGAAGTGTAAAAGCTGAGGCCACCTTCAGTGGGCAAAGACCCAGGGTCAGTTCTCAGGAGCTTCACCTTCACATTTCTTTCAAAGGTAACTAAAGTTGGTTTCCCACCATCACCACCCAAAGTCATGAACTCATAGGCTGCTGACTCTGCCAAAACCAGCCTGGTTTATCAATTAAAAACATTAAATAAAGTAGAACCTAATAGCCATGCTCCATCATTGCATCTCAAAGAGGAGGATTGTAAACCAGCTGAGATTGTGTCTCACTCCTGCAGCCATTGAATGCTTCAGACAGGCATGGACAGGCTCTAAGGTGCAGAGATCCCACAAGCCAAGCATTTCATCAGTATCATCTCCCATTAGGGATCAATTCTACAATAACAGCACAAAGAATATGCCCTTTTTTTAATTTTACATGTTGCCCAAACCTAAGTGCTCTCTGTATGAGAACAGGCAGGCACGTGGAGAAGAATTGACCAAGTGGTGACTGGGAGAAAGAGCTCTAGAGGCACAAAGTGACAGGGATGGGGAAAGGGGGTGACCCCCCACTGGTGACAGCTGGTCTTACACAACAGCCTGCTTTGAACAGGAGTGATCCCGAGCCAAAATCCCAGATAGAGCAGATGCTAAAGAAGCAACCAGCAGCTCAGCAGAAGCTTTGCATAATCGTGAGTGCAGGGAGGGCAGCTGCAGGTGAAACCACAGGGCTGGTTGTCTGTGTGGCATGGGAGCACTTAGGGCTTTGTCCCAGTAATCACAGCAAAGCCAAGAAGATACCCAACACCAGAAAATATGGAGTCTTTACTTTAGGAAAGCAAGTGGGGTGGCCTCAGCAAGAACTGAACTGAGTCACAAACTTTGGTCAGCTTGCCTCAGCTCCTGGCATTTCAGAAACCTGTATCATAGGGTTACCTCATGTGCTGCTAACTCAGCAACATCCCCTCAGCATACCTTCATCTTTTATTCTTCATCTCTTTGCTCTTCTCCATCTCAAATCAGCCAAGGGGGAGCACAGCACTGAGAGAGAGAGCTCAGCAAGTGACTCCAACAGGAGCCCTCTTCAACCTGATCAGCTCCTTGTTGCTTCTCACAAACTGGTCAGTTCCTGGTTGATAGAGCTCCAGCCTGACCCACCACCCCAACCATGATCACCTGGGGGCAGCTGGGGCCTCACAAAGGTGGGAGAGGTTCTGCTCTGGGGAACAAAACATGTTGCTGGGTTGTGACCCATCCATAGGTCAGCTCCAACTCATTATCATGAGTTAAAACCAACTTCTTCCTTGAAAGACTCTCTGCACCCTATCAGGTAGGAAAGGCACTGAAGTCTGTTGTAGGATCATCTTCTCTTCAGTGCACACTTCACCTCCACCTGCCTTCTCCCCCAGTTGCTACTGCTGCATGAACACTGACTGTGCCAGGAGCTGCAGCCACCCCAGGGCACTTCCAGCAGTGCAGCCAGAACTGCTTCATCTAAGCTTATTATGCTGCAGAACCAAGATAAACCCAAGACAGAAATAACCCACTTTTTAAGCTGAGTGAGACCATTCAAGCAGGAGTTTGTAGTTAATGAAGGTGATGCTGTTACTGTGACTAGAAGAGAGGAAGGACAAAGTCACCAGTTCAGGAGGCTACAACACCCAGGAGCCTGCAGCTCACCTTCCCCTCCTCAGCATGGCCCAAACCTCACTTCAGAAAACCAATTGCACTGAGTCCATCAGCCAGCAGAGAGAAACAAGAAATTGCAGAAAGAATTTTACACAGCACATGCAATGCCCAGATCACTTGCTGAGCTTGGCCATAGGTTATTTACACCTTCACTAAGCCCATGGTACTCACAGGGCTGACACTACATGTGTTTAATAGCAAGATTTGGCTAATTATTCACTCTAATTGCTCACACAGCCCCCATGTCTGATCTGCTTTTATTAGCTCTCACTGTAGGAGGGAAAAACTTGGGTTGGAATTTCTTTCCAGCCCCAAAAGAGTTAAAAGTGTTAAAGGCAGCAGACAGGAAAATGCTTGAAATCAAACCAGAAAACAAACATTCATGGAAGGATTTATAGATCATTTTAAATTTTTCTTTCATGAAAACAGCAGCAAACATTAACCACTTAAGTGTTAAAACAAATTGGCAGGAAAGAATTTCATTTAAAAAAAAAAAATCACAGATTTTTCATGAAAATCAATACTTAGTGGATTTCTGGAAAAATAGGAAATCCACTAAGATTTACTTTTTCCACCAATTATATCCTGCAAGTGACTTCCACACCAGCATTTCCCAAACATGTAGGTATTAAAGAAAATAAAAAGAGAGAGCCAACTCCAAACAGTCTCTCCCCTGCTCCTCAAGCTTCTTAGAGAGGGAGAGCAGGAAAAACTCAACAATTGTCACTAAGCCAGGACCCAGGAATAAAAATTCATTACACTTATTCTAAGAGAAAAGTCTCTGTAATACACAAACAAAATGCATCCCCAGCCTTTCCTTCTTCCCAGGACCCGCTCCACTCTCCAGACACACAATAACCTCTTCCCCAAAGCTTGCCCAGAAGCTGCAGCCTCCCCTTAGTGACTATTTCCTTCCTCCATCCCAGTCTCTGGGGTTTTTACCCTTATTTGTACCAACCTTTCTGGGCTATGCAGCCTGTTCCCAAAGCCTTCTCCTCTCACACTGTCCAGGCTGGATGGGGGTTCCCTGGGGTTGGGTGGCTCCCATTCTGCATGTGTCTGTCCCCAAGGCTCCCAGAAATCAGTGGCTTTGGGTGAAACATGATTATAATTTTAAATATTAGCCAAAGAGCCCAGAACCACAGAGAGGTGAAGATAGGTGAGCGTTTGTGGGGTTTATTTTATTGATCAACGTAAATACTTAGTGAAGAAGAAAGTTCCTGTAGTAGCAGGGGAGAGGCAGAAGAGATTTGAGTGTCATTTGGTTCATATTCTGACCTTTCCTCATAGACCTGGCATGTCCTAAGTGTGCTGGTGGCAGAAAGGGGAACGGGCTCTTTGTCACATCTCTGTGCCCCAAAGAAATCACAGCACCTCACTGCTGAAGGGGTCCCACGAACATGGCCCTGAGGTGGGGATACACGTGGGTTTAACCACCCAACCTCCTCACTGTCATGTCCAGCACTGGCTGGGTTGCAGCACAGAAAGATCCTGGGCTGTAGAACCTGTTCCTGGACATGCTCCCTGAATCCCAGGTTCCTTCCCTCCTCGAGAGCCATCATCAGGCTATAAATTCTGCCAGCCCCAGGTCCTGCTGCTGCAACAGAGATGAGCACTAAGTTTTGGGGTGGTTTGGGTGGTTTTGGTTCCACAGCATCTGATCCCACTCCTCTCCCTGTGCTAAGCCTGGCAGTGCCACCACCATTCTCTTGACACCCACTGGGTGCCTCGCCAAAGAGCAGCCTAAAGGCACAGAGGAGGAAAAAGTTACTTTTTCATATCTATGCCAAAAATCTTCAGCCACTTGTGCATCTTCATCTTCTACTTTTACTTTCTCCTGCCCTTTCTCTTTGTGTTCCTCCCTGCTCAGAGTATTTTTACATCCCTTTGCTTTAGTAACAAAAGAGAATGAACAACTCTTTGCACAAGTAAAAGGAATCACACACAAATGTAAAGAAACAGGATGTTTAATATCCCTTTTCATTCAGCTACAATTAACTCTTTTCAATTATTACATCTTTATACTCGCCCCTAATATTCTCTCTCACTAAACTAAACAGATTTCTCTTGTGCTTCTCTAAATATTTTGCTGCCCAATCCTATTAGTGGAGGCAAGTGACTGGAGTGAAGTCACTGACCCTCACAGCAGAGTGCAACTGGTCAGACCAGTCCAGAGCTGGGCATCCACATGCTCAACACCCAGCCCTGGGAACAGCAGCAGTAGACATGGTCAGAAAAAATATTATCATGTAAAATTTCATGGTAGAGCTTCTCTTTTATATCACTTTTAATAGTTCCTAATAAAACACGCACTCGGGGGGAGGCTGACAAGCATCACAGAGCAAAATGATCCAAATACTTGATGGGCGACTGAAAACAGACAGGGGGTGGCATCGAATTGAAAGGGTTTTGAGGCAGCTCCCATCAGCTCCCTGCCCACGGCTGGCTTGGGGTTGAGAGGAGAGAAGAGCCCTGGAGCCGGGAGAAGCATCTCCAGCTGCTCCCTGTGCTGGGCTCTCCACATCACAACCAGGCTTTGGGAGGAATTCGGTTTTCCTTCTAAATTATGGTTTTTAGGGAGGTGGGTGGCGTTTTAGCAAAATGTGCTGCTGAAAATGATTGTCCTGGAAGTATTTTAAACACCATGTAAAAGACAATTAGCCATTTTTCCGACAGATTTTGGGTGTTCCCTCCCTCCACAATGTGTGATCTTTATTATTTTACATGGAAAAAAGCATAAAGAAAAAGCCACGGAAAGGAAGCAAACTACACTTTTCAATAATCTATATTTTATATATTAAACAGGGACACATCTTCCCTCACAAAACCGCGTGTCCCATGATCCAAAATGCCCTGAAAGCGCTAAGGACAAAAAACCCATCACATTAACCTCCCGTTAAAAAAGAAAAAAAATTTAAAAAGAAAAAATATTTAAAAGATTAAAATATTCAGCAACCTAACGACACCCCAACGTGCAACCGGGTTGCACAGACAACAAGGGAGCAAGCAGAGCCTCTCCTCCAGGTTTTTACCGAGGAAAACCCCAGCCCTCCCCTGGAGATGCCTCCGCCGCACTCCCAGCTCATTTGCCAGCCGGCAGCTCATTCCGAAAGCAAAAATAAAATTTAAAATCTTCATTTACCTGGAAATTAAACCCGTTTCTCTGGCAGGAGGATAAAGATAAAGCGAGCACAGCCGGAGAGGGATCTATCTGGCTGCAATAGGGAGCGCAGAAGAGTTGAGGAAGATACAGGCGAGGAGGAAGCAGGAGCAAAGGTGGGACCAGCTCCGGGGCTTTTTGAGAGGAAAAGAAAAGCATCCGGAGGGTGATTCACACCTGGAAGCGGTGAAGGAATCAGGCTGGCCGTGCAGGTGCTTCTCCAAGCTGCAGAAATTCTCTTTTGCTCGCTGCGCTTGCGTTTGGTCTGAGCTACCCGGGCAGGACCGAGTTATTGGTGATGCTCCCCGCTTCCCTTCCCCGTATCAGAAATAAATAAACGGTAGTTTTGGTCTTACCTCTTTGTTTGGACTGCGTTTTTACTTTTTTTTTTTTTTAACACATGGGTGGTTTTTTAACAAGGAGCGGTGAAGGGGGGGTCGGGCGAGGCGTGCCCTGCCCGCCGCCCAGTAACCACAACAAGCTGCCACGGGTATACATTTATTTTTAAATCGAGGAAAGTTCGGGGAACGGCGAAAAGTCCGATATTTCGAAGGGAAGGGGGAACTTAAAGGAAACTCGCCTTGTCTTGCTCTCCCCCGTCACTCAAAGCGGAGGCTCGGGGTGATACTGGGGGGAAGCCGGTGGTACCCGCGCCCCCCGATCCCCTCCGGGACATCGCCTGTTATGCCCCGGGCCCGCCCGCCCGCCGGGGAGGGGGCTCCCCTCGCATCATCACCTCCTTCCAAAACCGCGACCCCCTTCCCTCTGGACTCCGGCGCGACTCAAGGCTGGGGAGGTGGGGGCGACTTGCGGGGCCGGGGTTGGGGCAAAGCCGCCCCGGAGAGGCAGGAGAGCCCGGGCCGGGCCCCGGCGCTCCTAGAGGTGGTGGGGACCGGAGCAGAGGTCCCCTTCCTCCAGGATGTCCACCTCGTCCTCGGGGTCCTGGAGCAGGAAGGGGCCGGGGGGACCCTTGCGGGGCTCGGCTCCGGCCGCCTCGGGCAGCTCGGGCTCGGGGGAGCTCTGCTCCCGGCTCTCCTCGCCGCCCGGGTGCTTCGGGTCGTCCTGGGTTTTCCGCAGCTGTTTTTTGTGCTTCATCCGCCGGTTCTGGAACCAAGTTTTCACCTGAGAAGATCAGGAGAGGCGGGAGAGAAAAAAAAATAAAGAAGGGAAAATAAGGAACAAAAAAAAAAATGCTAAGATGGGGATGCTGCATGGGGTAAGGGATGGGGATGGGTACCAGAACCTTTCCCTGCTCCTGCTACCTGGGTCTCGGAGAGGCTGAGGGCCGTGGCCAGCTCCACCCTTTCGGGCGTGGAGAGGTAGCGCTGGATCTCAAACCTCTTCTCCAGGCCGGAGAGCTGCGAGTCGGAGAAAACGGTGCGGGCTTTGCGGCGGCGACAGTGCTTCCCGGGCAGCTCGGCGTGAGCGTGGTGCTGGAACAGGGCTGGCACCGGCACTCCTGGGGGGACACGGCAGGGGAGGTTTAGACTGGATATTAGGAAGAAATTCTTTGCTGACTGAGTGATCAGGCACTGGACCAGGCTGCCCAGGGAGGTGGTGGAGTCACCGTCCCTGGAGGGGTTTAAAAACCGAGTAGATGTAGCACTTGAGGCTATGGTCTGGTGGTTAAGGAGATGTTAGAATGAAGGCTGGATTTGGTGATCCTAGAGGTCCTTTCCAACCGTAAAGATTCTATGACACACGGCGGAGACCCGGGCTGCCGTCGGGCCGGGAGCTGCCGCCCTCTGCGCCCCCCGGCTGGGCTGCAGCGGCTCGGGAGTGGGCTCTTTCCCTGCCTCCTATCTATTTTATTATTGTTATCATTATTTTCGTTTATTTCGTTTTAGAGGTAGTTTTATTCGTTTGGGTTTGGGGGTCTTGTTGCTGTGAAGACAGAGCGCTTCGCCTCTGATAAACCCTCCCCGGCAAGGCAAGGGCAGCCCGGGCAGAGCCCGCAGCCTTCCCACTGCCACTGGCAGCTTGGTGAGGCTGGCAGGGAAACCTTCACCCTCCTGACAATTAAACCACAACGAAATGGACACAGGACAAACAGGGGAGCCCTGGAAAAAGCTGGGGGGAGAGCGGGCAGGTGGAGAGCGATCCTCTACAACCGCACCGTTGGGCTGCGCAACTTGGGCTGCCCGGTGGGAAACTTTGGAGGAGGAAATCTTCCAGAGCAGGGAACGGGACCGGAAAGGGCTGAGCGAGGATCCCTGCCTTGGCAGAGCCCCAAGCTCCGGCCGGGCAGGGGGAGACTCCCCCAGCCCCGGGAGGGGAGCGGGCACAGCCCCAGCAGTGCTGCTGGACGAGCCCGGTCACCTATTATCGGTCCATAAAAAAAAAATGAATTAAAAATTTTAAAAATAAAGGCAAAGAGAGGGAAACCCTCGAGATCTCGGGCAGTGAATGTGTGACAAGCTGCAGCGCGGTGGGTTCCTTTCCCCGATAACGAATCCGGCGCTGCCCGGGGCTCCCCGAAGCCGGGGCCGGGCCGGGGGCTGCGGGACTCGGGAAGCCGCGGCTGCCCCGCGGCCAAAGGCGCTCCGGGAACGACTGGGGCTCCTGCCTCGGGGAGGGAAGCAGACACGATTTCTGTGAAGGATACAGAAAGATGCCCACCGCCTCCGAAGGGCTTGTCCCTCACTGCTGGAGCATGTCCCGTCCTGGGCTGAGGGCTCTTGTCCCCACCCGGGTTCCCACCTCGACGCCACCTGCGCACAAACTCCGCAGGTTCCTCCTGCGAGGGGCTGCACTTACCCGAGGCGGTGAGAAAGTAGGGGTGGTGGTGGTGATGCTCCGGCTTGTGCAGGGCAGGGTGCGGGTGAGGCGCCAGCAGGGTCGGGGTTGGCATCAGGGGGTACCCATAGTCCAAGAGGGGGACGCGGGAGGCCAAGGAGCCGGGGAAGTGCTCGGGGGGCACCTCCCGCAAGGGCTTGGGCTTGTGCAGCAGGATATCCTCGATGAAGAAGGAGGTGGGCCTGGGCGCTGAGACCGGGTGCACGGGCGAGGTGAAGTTGAGGTTCATTTCGGTTGTCCCCCTACTCGGACAGCGAGGAAAGGAGAGAGACGGGCTGAGCGCTGGCTGCGGAGAGAGGGCGGCCGGGTGCACCTCCCGGGGTCGAGGATAATAAGTTAAAATATTAAAATAAATAAATAAATAGCAATTAAAAAAAATCCGGACCGAAAATAAGTAATAATAATTTAAGGAAAAAAAATTTATATATATATATATCCCCCCGGCCAGAAATACCCGGGAAGAGCCGGGGGCTGGCGAGGCGGGTGGGCTTGGGCTGCGCGGGGAGATGCGCGCCTTTGAGGCGCGGTGGGCAGGGGGCTCTCCAGCGAACCAATCGCGATCGGCCGGGGACGACGACGACGGGGATGTGTTGGGGGGGGGGACGAGCCCGTCGGGCCACCCAAAGCACCCAAACCACCGGCGCGGCGCGGAGGGGGCGCGGAGTCGCTCAGGTACCGCCCCACCCCGCGCAGCGCAGCGCGGCAGCCCCGGCCCCGGTCTCAGAGATGCTCCTGGGGCCTTTTCCCAAACATAAGTGTTTTCTCCTAATTTTTTAAAAATAAGAACTCGAGGGGGGAAAAAAATTGTAGCGTTTTCCCGAGCTGTCCCACGCTCCGCTCCTCACTTGTGCCTTTCCGCGCAGGTTGTTACCCCGTTGGGGTTTTGTTCCCATCCACTCCCCGCTCAGTGTTGTGCTAATACCTTTTTTTTTTTTTTGGTTTTTCCTCTTTTTTTTTTTTTTTTTTTTTTTTCCCCCTAATTTGTAACATTTTTTTCCCCCGAGTCATTTTTCTANTCAAAACTCAGAGCTCTCCCCGGGAAAACCCACGGGGGCATTTTTCTCTCGTTTTACACGTGTAGAGCCCACGCGTGGGCAGGCAGCACCGCACGGAAGCGACATCTATCTATAGATCTATACCTATATCTCCATCCCCATCCCTATAGGGATGCGGGTGCTCTGCTGCACGGAGGCTTCGGGAAGGGCAGGGCTGGGAAAGGCTCGTCCACCACGGAACTGCCTCGCCCAGTGCTGTTGGAAAAACTCCTTCTTTTTCTCTAGGAACAAAAAAACCCCATTTATTTTATTTTTACTTTTTTTAAAATCTATTGCAGCATCCCCTCCTGAACCGCCCATTGTGGCACCAGCCCGGGATTTTGGCCAGGGGGTTAAAAATCCAACAGGCTAACAACTTTCTCTGAAGAGCAAATGAGTAAGCAAATGAATTAACGGTGATGAAACGGGTCTAATGCCCAACTTGTTAATGCAGGGAGGGCAGCCAGGGGGGTGTAAGCTGCTTGACTGGCCATTTCATCAGCTGGGATTGCTTCTCTGGGAGGGATGGGGCTTTTCTCATCATTGAAGGGGTGTGTATATATATATATATATATATAAAGCAGATCTGAAAGATTAAAGGTGTGTTACTTCAGCCAGATTGGGTCACAGCTTTAGGACTCAGGCAAGAGCTTGTTTGCCTGACAGCCACATGGAGAGGGGCTGCTTTTTGGAGTCCCTCTTTATTTAGGGTACAGCTGGGGAGGGGGGAATGGGGCCAGTGCCTTGGGGTCACCTTGCAGCAGAACTGAGCCCCAAAGCGGACACTGGCACCACAGCCCCTCCCCAGGGCTAGAAGCAGAGGTGATAACCCCTCATCTCTGGAGAAATTCCTGAAAGGAACCCCCAGGAAGGGGGAACCTCTGCACTGCAGTCCCCACACCCAGGGATTTTTTAAATCTAACATCTCATGGCTTTTGTGATAGGAAGGAGGTGCCAGGTGCTTCCTACCATGGGCAGGCATCGTTGGCAGGGAGACCTCTTTGCCCTACCAGCCTCTTACTTATTTTTCCCCTTTTGGCCCTTTTCTGCAGGTCCCAATGGTGATGAGGACCCAAGAGTATGGATCTCACCCTGGGACCCCCAAACACTCCCAGCCCTGGCTGCACCCCTGGCTCTCCTCGAGGACCAGCCCCTGGGTCACAGATGAGCTCTTTTTTCTGGCTGGCCAGACCTATGCACACAAGGAGATATTCTTGTGTATTTTACATACTCACAATTCCATTTGCTGCCAAATTCATGGGTGAGCGGGGTCCTCCATGGAGTGGGGTCCCCTGTTGAGGTGGTCCCACAGCTTTTCCCCAGATGTGGCAGAAGTTGCCCCAAAGCTGGGCAGAAGATGAGGTCTTGCTGGGCTGAGGGGCACATCTAGGAGAGAAAATGAGAGAGTCAGTGCAAGGTAGGGAGAAGCAGCAGGTTTGGCCCTTTTATTCACTGTGTGTTTCCCTTTCCGTGGTGGGGGGACCAGAATTTCCCCTTGATGCCGTGCTCTTGCATCCTCCCCCAAAAAACCTTGTGCAATATCTCAGTTTGGAGCCCCAAACGATTCAGGCCATGTGGCTGTCAACTCAGGTAGCCACACTACTGTGGAGTTTGTTGTTTCTTCAATAAAGTAAAGCAAAATAAAATAATAAATTAAATTAATAACATAAAATAAAATATAAAATACAATAATAATGTAAAATATAAAAATTAAAATATAATAATAACATAAAATATAAAAATTAAAATATAATAATAACATAAAATAAAAGATAAAAATTAAAATAAAATATAAAATAATAAAAAATGATCTTAATTTAATCTAATTTAGTTTCTACAGGCTCAAAGAGCTTTATAAACTTTGCTGGTAGCAGTGCACACATATCCCCCCCCGTATCCATATAGACACACACTCCTTTCATGATTTAATAACACCCATAATACACGTGTGCTCTGCTTACTTAAACACTAGTAGTCATTACTTGCACACTTAGGATCATTTGAAGGTATCATGGGGAAATTTAGCCCAGGCAAACAGAAACCTATTTGACTTAAAGCCCGGGGAGTCATTTAAAAGGTCGGTGCAGCTACATTGATGTTAGTACCTTTATTTCAGTGTATTGCATTAGGGATGAATTTGGTGCAGTTTAAAAATACATGCACTTACCTTCCCTGAGATGTTGAAGAGGTAAGGTAGCTGGGGAGGGCAGCCTTTTCATGCCTTTCAAGACAAATCCACTCCAAAAGGAAGAGTTAAATTAAAACCAGAGAGCCTTGATAGGATCGAAACGGGAGCCTGGCTGCAGGAAAGAGGTCTGAAGAGCTCAGGTGGAGGAGCCACACACGGAACGTAGAGAGAAGTCTTTTGAACATAAAGCGGGGCTTAATGGAGAGTGTTCCATGGCTGGCTCTCCCAGCACAACCTCTCCACACCCTGAAGGACTCTGCCCCACTGGGTGCTGCTGGTGAGAGGGAAAACCACTCCTGCCTTTCACCACAGCCACTTGCCCCATCTGCCTTTCCTACACCTACNTTTTTTTTTTTTCCCCCCTAATCTGTAACATTCATTTCCCCAGAGTCAATTTGCTAAAATGAGGGTGATATACAACATCATAGCCGAGATAATTTCGGTTCGCATCTCGGAAAATTGCTCTAATTATTGATGTTAAACTCAGGGAAATTAAAAGAAGGCACTTCTCCTTCATCTCCTGATTTTAAGCTCTAATTTGTTGAAATCGAGTTGTCATCACAATTCCAATCACTACCGTTAATAGTAAAAGTGCTCTAATAGAGCCAGAATTCGCGCAACCCATGCTATTAGATAATTAAGAAAGATGTTAGAAAGGCAAGTGCTAATCCTTGGGCACACGGACAGCGTTTCCATCTGATCCAGCAGGTAGAACAAATTAATTACCAGAATCAATTAGTCCTAAAAGTACAGTTCTCAGGGAAGTGTAAGCCGCGTCTTCCATATGGATGAGCTGGTAAACGGTAAATAGATGAGGAAAAAAAAACCTTTAAAAGAATAGAAACGCCAATCGTGCGGGTTTCATGAAGCTGGAAGTCGGAGCTGCCGGGTTTGCAGCGGTGCTGGTTAGTCGGGCGGGCACCCCACGCGTGGGCAGCCCCCTCCCCTCCCCGGACTTTGGGAGCACCCAGTCCCCACGCGTGGCAGCTTCGGAAATCCAGATGTGGCTCCTTCATCACTTCACTCGGTCAAAACTCAGAGCTCTCCCCGGGAAAACCCACGGGGGCATTTTTCTCTCGTTTTACACGTGTAGAGCCCACGCGTGGGCAGGCAGCACCGCACGGAAGCGACATCTATCTATAGATCTATACCTATATCTCCATCCCCATCCCTATAGGGATGCGGGTGCTCTGCTGCACGGAGGCTTCGGGAAGGGCAGGGCTGGGAAAGGCTCGTCCACCACGGAACTGCCTCGCCCAGTGCTGTTGGAAAAACTCCTTCTTTTTCTCTAGGAACAAAAAAACCCCATTTATTTTATTTTTACTTTTTTTAAAATCTATTGCAGCATCCCCTCCTGAACCGCCCATTGTGGCACCAGCCCGGGATTTTGGCCAGGGGGTTAAAAATCCAACAGGCTAACAACTTTCTCTGAAGAGCAAATGAGTAAGCAAATGAATTAACGGTGATGAAACGGGTCTAATGCCCAACTTGTTAATGCAGGGAGGGCAGCCAGGGGGGTGTAAGCTGCTTGACTGGCCATTTCATCAGCTGGGATTGCTTCTCTGGGAGGGATGGGGCTTTTCTCATCATTGAAGGGGTGTGTATATATATATATATATATATAAAGCAGATCTGAAAGATTAAAGGTGTGTTACTTCAGCCAGATTGGGTCACAGCTTTAGGACTCAGGCAAGAGCTTGTTTGCCTGACAGCCACATGGAGAGGGGCTGCTTTTTGGAGTCCCTCTTTATTTAGGGTACAGCTGGGGAGGGGGGAATGGGGCCAGTGCCTTGGGGTCACCTTGCAGCAGAACTGAGCCCCAAAGCGGACACTGGCACCACAGCCCCTCCCCAGGGCTAGAAGCAGAGGTGATAACCCCTCATCTCTGGAGAAATTCCTGAAAGGAACCCCCAGGAAGGGGGAACCTCTGCACTGCAGTCCCCACACCCAGGGATTTTTTAAATCTAACATCTCATGGCTTTTGTGATAGGAAGGAGGTGCCAGGTGCTTCCTACCATGGGCAGGCATCGTTGGCAGGGAGACCTCTTTGCCCTACCAGCCTCTTACTTATTTTTCCCCTTTTGGCCCTTTTCTGCAGGTCCCAATGGTGATGAGGACCCAAGAGTATGGATCTCACCCTGGGACCCCCAAACACTCCCAGCCCTGGCTGCACCCCTGGCTCTCCTCGAGGACCAGCCCCTGGGTCACAGATGAGCTCTTTTTTCTGGCTGGCCAGACCTATGCACACAAGGAGATATTCTTGTGTATTTTACATACTCACAATTCCATTTGCTGCCAAATTCATGGGTGAGCGGGGTCCTCCATGGAGTGGGGTCCCCTGTTGAGGTGGTCCCACAGCTTTTCCCCAGATGTGGCAGAAGTTGCCCCAAAGCTGGGCAGAAGATGAGGTCTTGCTGGGCTGAGGGGCACATCTAGGAGAGAAAATGAGAGAGTCAGTGCAAGGTAGGGAGAAGCAGCAGGTTTGGCCCTTTTATTCACTGTGTGTTTCCCTTTCCGTGGTGGGGGGACCAGAATTTCCCCTTGATGCCGTGCTCTTGCATCCTCCCCCAAAAAACCTTGTGCAATATCTCAGTTTGGAGCCCCAAACGATTCAGGCCATGTGGCTGTCAACTCAGGTAGCCACACTACTGTGGAGTTTGTTGTTTCTTCAATAAAGTAAAGCAAAATAAAATAATAAATTAAATTAATAACATAAAATAAAATATAAAATACAATAATAATGTAAAATATAAAAATTAAAATATAATAATAACATAAAATATAAAAATTAAAATATAATAATAACATAAAATAAAAGATAAAAATTAAAATAAAATATAAAATAATAAAAAATGATCTTAATTTAATCTAATTTAGTTTCTACAGGCTCAAAGAGCTTTATAAACTTTGCTGGTAGCAGTGCACACATATCCCCCCCCGTATCCATATAGACACACACTCCTTTCATGATTTAATAACACCCATAATACACGTGTGCTCTGCTTACTTAAACACTAGTAGTCATTACTTGCACACTTAGGATCATTTGAAGGTATCATGGGGAAATTTAGCCCAGGCAAACAGAAACCTATTTGACTTAAAGCCCGGGGAGTCATTTAAAAGGTCGGTGCAGCTACATTGATGTTAGTACCTTTATTTCAGTGTATTGCATTAGGGATGAATTTGGTGCAGTTTAAAAATACATGCACTTACCTTCCCTGAGATGTTGAAGAGGTAAGGTAGCTGGGGAGGGCAGCCTTTTCATGCCTTTCAAGACAAATCCACTCCAAAAGGAAGAGTTAAATTAAAACCAGAGAGCCTTGATAGGATCGAAACGGGAGCCTGGCTGCAGGAAAGAGGTCTGAAGAGCTCAGGTGGAGGAGCCACACACGGAACGTAGAGAGAAGTCTTTTGAACATAAAGCGGGGCTTAATGGAGAGTGTTCCATGGCTGGCTCTCCCAGCACAACCTCTCCACACCCTGAAGGACTCTGCCCCACTGGGTGCTGCTGGTGAGAGGGAAAACCACTCCTGCCTTTCACCACAGCCACTTGCCCCATCTGCCTTTCCTACACCTACCATTCCATAGAATCATGGAATTGTCAGGGTTGGAAGGGACCTTAAAGATCATCCAGTTCCAACCCCCCTGCCATGGGCAGGGACACCTCCCACTCCATCAGTTGCTCACAGCCCCAGCCAGCCTGGCCTTCCAAATGTCCAGGGATGGGGCTTCCAGCACCTCTCTGGGCAACCTGGGCCAGTGTCTCCCCACCCTCATGGGGAAGAACTTCTTCCTAACGTCTCATTTGAATCTACCCACTTCTACCCATTTCTCTGCAGGTCTCCAAGACCTGTCTCACCTGGTGCCCAACTCTGCCTCCTACCACCCTGCAAGCTCCCAGTTTGTGGGTCCCAGGAGCAGGGGTGCTGAGTTCACCATGAGAGGTTTAATAAATTCAGATTAACTGACACGACATAAAGGCAGTGCTGGGAAGCCCCCTCAGTAGTTAGGTTTGCACTAGAAACTTTCACTGGCATTTCAGTGTTGCCACAGATAATATTTTAATGTTAATAATTTAATGGCAACCCTCTAGTATGCCCTGACACCAGCTCAAGTTCCAGGAGGGCTTGGTGGAGGGGCTTGGAGGTCAAGTGCTGCCTGAAGCAACAAGGTCTAGCAGGTTGTCTCAGTAGGGACATTACAAATGACAGGGCTGAGAGAGGGAAAAAAGTCTCCAAGAGCAGTTTACCTCCTAACCAGGTTGGCAGCAGCACCAGGAGAAGATCCAGCCAGGTCTTAACTTAACTCTGTCACCTCTTGGCTTTTGTTGACTCAAAAAACATGTCCTCCTGCAGCCCATGGGCCATCACTCTCCTTCATTTACTGCTCAGATGTCGTGAAGACACAATGAGAAATAAAGAAATGATCAGCCTGTTAATTTCACTCCTAGACAACAAACATGCAGGTTAAAAGCTGGGTCTGGATTATTCTGGATCACTGGATTTACCCACAAACATCCCATATTTCAGGGCTACAGTCCCAGGTAAGAAGCACAGGGGAGGGTTGAAGTGTTGCTGGTGCAGGGGGGGCACATTAAGAAGTGACTGAGACAGGAAAGTACTTTTGAGGCTTGTGTCACTACCAATAACTGCAAGAATTTCTGTGAGAAGAAGGGATATAGCATCAAGGACAGGCAAAAATTGTTCCAGAGAGTAAAAGCTTAGACTACAGCTTCCTTACACTGCTCCCAAACCCAACCATCTCTGCACAGCCTCAGGCATTTCATTCCTCAATCCAGAATTTTGTCTCTGTGCTGAAAATTCCCCTCATTATCTGATAATCCTGAACATTTTCTGAGGGCAGGGTACTCACATAAAGAAAATGAAATTATTCCCATTGACAGACTTGGTCTAAACTCTTCCCCTAAAATAGTGACTCTTATTAACTATTTATTAACTATTCAACTATTTATGAACTATTTAACTATTTATTAACTATTTAACTATTAAACCGTTTATTAACTTTAAATTTAACTTTTATATTTTATTTAACTATTTATTAACTATTTAATTATCTAATACATGTATTCAGCTTCAGCAGGGTTATCTGCACTGTTCCAAAACACAGCAAGATTATTCCTTCTTTCTTCTGCTTTTTTTTTGAAATGAGTCAGAAATTGGGAGGGATGCTCAGAAGTTTCCCTGGGACCTACTTTCAATTAACTCTTATCTTCATTTGGTTACGTATCAATTCCTCCTCCTCATGTGCCCAGCCCATGGGCATTGCTCCCTCCCTTGGGGCAAAGGTGATTATTTCACCCAGGACCATCTGTACTTTGGGATCTCAGCTAATCCTTTGCTCTCAAAAAAAATCCATCCTTGCTGCCACAGCCCCTGCTTTGCTGCTGCCTTTAGGACACTAATGCTCATTTGTTTCCTTTCATCCCAGCTGTGTCACAATCATCTGCACAACTCAATGTTCTGATTCACTTTTTTGCACTAATGACTCAGAACCTCCCTTGTTTCCCTAATTTTGTGATGTAGGAACCTTGCATGTCCTTGCTTTTAACCTGCAGGGCAGGATAATTCTCTTTTTCCCTTTCTTATCCATTCAACCTTTATTTTATCCCCATTGTTTTCCGTGGTTTTCCTCTGATAATCTCTCATACTCCTTCTGTAGTTCCAGATTCCTCCTGAAAACCTCAGATGCCTCCTCTACTTAGAGGAATACTTTGAATATCAAATCCCTGAGTCTGATCTCAGGCTGGAACAAACCTGCAGTAACCTATATAAAAACCAGGGGAGGGTATAAACCTAAATGACGCAAATACTTTGCTCCTTTTCAGTCCTGCTCTTTACTTCCCCATTTTAAAGGGTTTCATTTTGAAGCCTTAAAACTGAAAAGCACACAAATGATGCTCTCCAAGGTCAGAGGAAGCTATTATGGCCACTCAGCCTGACCTTCTGAATCACAACAGCCAGACTTTCACCCAGTAACTCCTGTATCAAACTCAGAGAAAACATCCAGCCGAGGGAGCTGGGGAATAAGAATATTGGTTTTCCAGCTCTTTAAATTGTTTGATGCATCCTAATGTATCCATAGGAAACACATGTTTATAAATAGGGCGAGTGAGCAGCTTTCCCTTCTCTCTAGACCTCTAGCAACCCTCTGCCTTCTTCTGTATTTATGTTTTGACTGGCTCCACTGAAAATCCGGGATTATTTACGAACTCTACACTAAGCTTTTGTAAATATGATTCAGTTAAAAGGTCAATTTCTACTAGAGAGAAGTTTATAAATCACTCAGGACAAGCCTTAGCACCCTGGGTGCTCACATAAAGAAAATGAAATTATTCACACGGGCAGATTTGGTCCAAACTCTTAAATACACAAATTATATTATCTGCTCTAGTGGGAGGTGTCCCTGCCCATGGCAGGGGGGTTGGAACCAGATGATCTTTAGGGTCTCTTTCAACCCTGACAATTCTATGATGATTTTATGGCTCTATCCCATGCTGTGGCAAGTGTCACACCTTGGACACATCCCTCCCACCCTCAGTGTTACAGTGACAGCCACAACCTGGTGCTGTCCTGGCTGATCATTTGGCTAAAAGACAAGGAAATCAGCCTGAATTGAAAGATAATTAAACCCATTTCTTTCATGCTTGCACCAAACACCATTGCAAAACTAGTTGGGCCCAGTTTACCCCAAAAATGACCTTTTTGATGATCAAAGGCAGAGATTGGTTCCATTACTTGCATTAGCCAGAGTTGTCTCTGCTGTGGCCTTCAGAATAAAGGGAGAAATGTGCTTTAGAGAGATCTGAGTAACACACTTTACTCCAAACATTTTTGTGTTAGATTGCTTCTTGACTGCTTCAGCTTGCTCTGTATCCGTGCACTTTATTTTAAGCACTCCAGAAGTGGATGACAGGTCCAGGGGAAGAAGATAGGAGCCAGTCAGCATCTCGCAAATGCTCCTTCAAATAATGCTTTAAATCTGGGAATTACATTTTCAGATGGTGTTTTGTGCCTTTCAAAAGATGAGGCATTCAGATGGCAGCATGATGTAGTGTAATATTGTCTCATGTTAAAGAAAAAAACACTTTCTCACATTTGTTAGTGCTATTTTTAAATGGAAATATTAAAGTGCTAAACTCAATAATGGGCAGATGCCTCAATAATAAATTAGTAAGATAACATTTTCCTGATTTTTCCACGCTTCAAAAGAGAAATTCCATTTATTTCGCTCCACAATAGTTGATTTAATCCAGCTATTCCTTGGTCTTCCTGATAATTTATTGCAGTATGATTTCCTGCTAAAAAAAAAATGAGGCTTGTACATCCCTCTCTAACTCTCCCCTTTCCCTTATCATGGTAAGGTTGGAACAGAACAGCCAATTTTAGTCAGACTAGTTGGACAATTAGCAGTTTAAAATGTATTTTTCCCAAATATTATATAAGAAAGTGGCTGAATAGGAGCATTATCTTCACTGTGTGGGGCTGGAGGAAACACAGAAGGGTCCCTGACCCCTCCAACCCCGACTGCCTCTTTTGGGTGGAGGGAAATCAAATGTACAGATATTTGCTCACAGGAGGATGCTGTGGGGGTCATAACAGCTTCAGCAGTAGGCAATAGGATGGTGCTATTTATTATTATTTGTTAAAATCTATAGGATGTATGGCTAGGACCCAGTCAGGCAATAGGACAGTATAATATTATTATTTATTATTATAAATATAGTATATATTACAATATATTATAATATTAATATATATTATATATAATGTTCTGTGTTATAATTCTATATTAAAAATAATTCAATAAAATAATAATAATCATCATCATCATCATTAAAGTCCACAGGTGCTTCTAGGGAGAAAGGGAACTTTCTGAAATATTCTACTACAAGATCAGTTTTTCATCTTGAATGCATGCTGAAGAATTTTATATACAGGCTAAACACATTCTAGATAACAGAATTATATGTCAAAAGTTTTTCTAGACTCCCCCAATCTGAAGAAAAAATCATTACATACAGAATTTGGCTGGTTTTTTTTTAAGATCAGGACAAGCATGATGGAAAACTGCAGAGATTCAGAAATATGCTGTAATTTCTGACTTAGGGATGCACAAATTGATTTGTTTTTAAATCTTGATCTAGCTTCCACTCAGCTAGTATTTTTACTAATGAATTATGGGGTTTCCTAGGTCATAAACACATTATCTGCTCTTCAGAGCTGGTGTTAGAAGCTCTCAGTGCAATGGAGTGACCGGGTTAACCAAAGCACAAAGTGTTTGTTCTCTCTTGACTTTGGGAGGGTCAGGACTTGCCATTCAACAGCCCCCCCTGCAAATTAGTTGCCCATTTGTTATTTTGCATGAAAATTAAGCCTACAAGTCCAACAGGTCACGAGCCACGAGCTTGAAGGGAGGAGAACAGTGTCACAATGATGGGAAACAACATAAACCACCCTCAAATCTAGGGGGGATTTGAGAATATGATAAACTTGTGCATCTTTCTGACATGAGACACGTGTCTCTGCTGGTCTGTCCAGCAGAGATCAGTACTTGAGCCTCAAAATAAGTACAAAAAAAAGGAGAATTTTCCAGTTTGCATCCTCGGGCAAATGCAATCTCCCTCCCAACACGCATTAAATTCATTTAGCCTAGTGCATTTTTAATAGACATTATTCATCTATTACCTTAATGAGCTTGTGGTGAAAGCACATTGCCTCCCAGTTTCAACAAAAGCAGCCTAATATTGCTGCAGCTTTTCCCCCTTTTGCCTCCTAAGGCAGCAGCACGGAGAGGGGAGGAAAAAAAAGCTATAGAGACAGATAAGGTTTTTATTCTGTGTCACAACACTACATTAAGAATAAAACCTTCCACTTAAACACTTAAATGAAAACATCGAGAAACTAATTTACCATTTGTAACCACATGATTTAAGTAGGAGCAGCTTTAATTTTCTTCCCATTTTCCTCATATTCAATGTGAGCCCACATTAGATTTCACTGGCTCAAATCACAACACTTAAAGCCACTTTCATTTTCTTTTTGATTAAATAATTGAAATTCCTGTCACTGCCTGCACTTTACTAGCACACAAATTTTATGTGTAAAGATAAATACTCTTTCTTTCTCCCTTCCCTGGCCCTAGGCTTTTTTTTTTTTAAATCTTTTTTTCTTTTTCTTTTTAGTTTAATCTTAAAAGCAGGCAAGGTTTAGTTTATTGATGGTTCCATAAAATGGATCAGTACTCCATTCACCTATTTCGTGGAATTATACTGCTCCCATTAAGTGATTGTTTGGAGAAATTATGGAAAGCCATCTTCTCTAATTTAGCTGTCATCCTTGGGAGGTTATTGCCATCCAATCCTAAAAGGAGAGGACTCCTGGTTCCTCATGTGCTGCTTCTCCTCGCCCCCCCCCACATCCATTAATGTCTGAAGCCTTGATTTTTATTTAAGGATTTGTTTCAATTAGGGTAACAAGTTTGATTAATGCTCTCTAATAAGTTACTCTGATAAAATTCAAGACACTTTCCCTGCCTGAATGGCCCATGAGGCAGCAGCAACTGGCACTGCCTGTGATGAGCTGTGGGATCAAAGGTGGGTTCCAGCCCAAAGGAGAAACACCTCCAAGACTCCTCCACCTCAGCACCTTCTAACACCTCTTGGAGTGCTTGGAGCAAAGCCCATTTCCATTTCTTTTGCTGCAGGAGAGAATTAGCACCCTTGGATGTGTCCTACCTAGTTACCCAAGTACCTAAGGACAGGACAAGAGGTGATGGCCTCAAGTTGCACCAAGTGAGGTTTAGATTGGACATTAGGAAGAAATTCTTTACTGACAGAGTGGTCAGGGACTGGCCCAGGCTGCCCAGGGAGGTGCTGGAGTCACCATCCCTGGAGGGGTTCAACAAAGGAGTAGATGTGGTGCTTGGGGACATGGTTTGGGGGTCAGGGAGATGTTGGGCAAAGGTTGGACTTGGTGATCCTAGAGGTCTTTTCCAACCTAAATGATTCTATGGTTCTACCTACCAGTGAGCACACCCAAGAGTCTGGTGGCACCTTCCTGTCTTCATCCCACCTGGCTTGGGGCCATGAGGGTGGGTGGACAGTTGTCACCTCCCCAGGGGACAGGGAGGGTGTGGGTGAATTTCATGAATTCCACCCTTCATTATCATTTCTGGCTTAGATTCTGGAGCAAGTGATCCTGCACAAGTTTGCTTTGATCTGGGTCCTCCAACAGATGGAAGGGTCTAACTCCAGGGTTTAAATTCCCAGGGTTTTGGTTGCAAACCTTGGTGTCTCTGTGCCTCAGTTCTTCATGTGTGAAGCTTCCATGTACCTCCTGGGTGCTCTGTAATTGCACCATCAGCCTCATGATTTAACTCAACGCATTTTCGTGGCTACCAACTGCAGGAGATTTGACCCCACAGAATAAGTGGTGCCTGAAGATCATGGCAAAATACAAAATACATTTAAGTGAATTTAGAGAGACTCTGGAGCCCCCGTTATTTCCCCTTCTAAGTGACAAAGATCCCCCTCTTTGTGGGTTCATGGAAGCCAACAGAGGAGACAGAACTGGCTGGGTCCACACAGGGTCCTGCTGTTTTAATCTGATTTTCTAAGGCAGCAAGTTCCTCTATCAGGAGATATTTCAGGGTAATGAAAGCTGTGGGAGAGGAGTGAGGCTATTGCTACAACAGGAGATATAGGGAGAAACAGGTGAGGAACTGGACTTCCATGAGCAACCAGCTTCCACATTCTATTTCCCAGCAAGAACCATTTTTCCATTGCTTTGCTGTGAGTCCTTTCCTAATCTGGCACTTTGATTTTTCCTGGGTGATGCTTACAAAGTGTAGGGGCCTTTACAGCATCATGCAGGAGAATCAGCTGCCGGGAGGGGTCAGGAGGTGCCAGAAGATGTCTCTGTCTTCTGCAGCAGCACAAATAAGAAGGACAACGTGTGTTGCCTCCAGAGTGAGCTTTTCACTGCTGGGAAATAACACAGAGCATGGAGAGACATGGCCTGGAATGGCAGTAGGTGATGTGGAGGTACCTGTGTCACCCAGCCCAGCACAACACGAGCTCCCAGAGCCAGGAACACCACCAAGAGACACCAAAACCACCACCAAGAGACACCAAAACCACCACCAAGAGACACCAAAACCACCACCAAGGTGGCTCAGCAGCAGTTATAAATGAAGGCAAAAATTCAAGCACAAGTCTAAATCAAGACAGATGATAGGACTGGCCAAGAGCAGGGTAATAAAACCACCCAGATGATATTCCAGCCATGCAAACAGCTTTCTATGAAGCAGGACAGCCCAAGAGCACATCTAGTCCATCTCCTTGCCCCAAACATGTCCCAGGTCTGACAGACTACCACAATTCCCCTCCAATTCCTGCTCCCACAGTCACCGTGATTTTTAGATGCTCTATATCAGCAATACCAACAATCAGAAGGTCCATTCCTCAGCACACAGCAACACCCTCCTCTTTCCTTAGGGGGAAAAATCGGGATATTTTTACAGTGCCCACAGACACCTTACTGCTGACCCCACATCCCTACTAAGCAGTGATGGCTTTGGATTTTGCACAGAGATTTTTGAGAAGAGGTTTGTGAGCTTCCAAAGGTGTCGAGGCTTTCTAAGTGTGCCTGCTCCTGCCTTTTGCTGCCAGCCTGTCTCATACACCCTCAGGAAAAATGATAAAGGCAACTGTCTACTTGTGTAGGGAGGTTGGACACGATGACCTCTAGAGGTCCCTTCCAGCCTGAAACATTCTATGATTTTCATACAACATATCAGCCCACTCCACACAATTTAGAAGCCTTCTTGACATCACTGAATATACATTTTCTATCGGGAAAAAATAAAGAAAAACAAATTTCCAGAGGAAAATTTGCCACCAGCATTCACAAGTTAGATCCAGAAGTGAGGGACCTCTCTGATTAAGGCCCTACAATAGCTTCCCCACAGCTTGTAATTCCAAAAGGAGGTCCAAGGAGCAGAAGAGAAACATCTTTGTGGTGGCCCCTCCCTTCCCCTCCAACTATTCATCCTGGAGGGCATTGTTAACATATAATAACTGGGCATGTCAGAACCAATTAGGCAACTCATAATAAAGCAGATGCTGCCATTGTGAGGTGGAGGCAGTGGAAATGTGGGTCTAGGAAGCCCCCAGCACAGCCCAGGCTCAGCAGATATGATGCTAATTGAATTCTTGCTGGCAATTTTTCACCCCTAAGTGAACAAGAAAGAGGAATCTTAGAGGCTCATCTGCTTAGCCTGCAAACAGGAGGATGTTTTCTAGCCCAGTAAATGAGCAACTTAATCCACAGGGATGGTAGCAGGAGGGGTTTCTTTAAAAAAACCCAATGCCCCAAACCCCTAGTATGTTGAATATGAGTTTTGCCCTGTTCCCACCACACCAGCAGGGATCAGGGAGTTGGTTATTTTATTTAACCTTAAGGAAAATGAGTATTTCTGCAGTTTTTTCCCTTGTTCAGAGGTTGGAGGTCACACACAAGGCAGCGAGGGGGCTTTTTGCATTGGTACACCAGCCTGCCACTGGCACCAGGGCAATTTCAGAGCTTAAAAAAGGCTCTGTCAGCACAAATATTTGATGAACTTAAAGTAAAAGGACTTAATTGGACCCCAGGCACCTGAATTAAAAGTTACTACTTGCCATGCCCTATAACTGCTCAACCCACACCTGGAAACCTCCTTCTTAAAACTTAATTCTTTCCCTTTTTTCCTGGGTAATTCTGCTCAGCTTGTGTTTAAACCCACTCAGATGTCCCTGAAGCAGCCTCTGATCACTGAGAAGCTGGAGGTATGTGCTGGGGAAGCTGGGATATACTGGGATCCTCAGCCTCCCCCATGACCAGAGAGGAGAAACAAAACTTCTCCCTGCAAGTTAAAGTCTCACCAAACCAAAGGGGATGTGCTCCCAGATTTTTATGTGAGCTGCAACTCAAATTCCAGGGTTAAAGCTGCTGGGTATTATTTTTTTTTGGCTCACAACCTTGCTTTTTATTCCTCCTGGCACAAAAGAAGTGATTTCTCCACCTCATAGTTATCAGTGAGTAATTAAGTCTCTTCTAGTAACCCTATGCTGAGGAGGCCTTTTAAATTAAAATATTTTCCATTTGATTTTGTTAGCTGCTAAATGAAGATCAGGGAAAAATAGGCTAATTACAGCTATCCTAATTAAGCTCCTACAATAACCCATAATTACACCCATGTTTATCATCTTTGTGCTGGACACTCTGACCTGTTGTGGTTTGTAATTAGCATGTTTGGGGCTGGGAGCTGATTTCTCCCCCCCCCAAGTCCTACTGGAGTTTTGATTGAGGGTGGGGGAAACAAATTCTGTTTGTGGAACTGTAATTGGGGTAATTTATGAGGCTTTCTTATTAGCAGCAAACCCGGGTTAGAGAACCTAGATTTTAGCATCCTAGGTGGCTCTAAGTGTGTTGTATTAAAGAGACCTTGTGGCAGCACAAACGTGGCCCTTTGGGAGGGGAAAGAGGCAGAGTCTGATCTCAGATCAATTCCTGGGCTTCTGGCTGACCTGCTCTCACAGCCTTAAGCAGCAGGGGTGAAAAATCTCCTTGTGCCTCAGTTTCCCCACTGGTAGAAAGGAGCCAGGCCAGTGTTGCAGGGGGTTGAGGTGATGCCCACCTTATTTAGCCCATCCCTCCTTACCCAGCTGAAAAATAGTGTCTGTGGTCTGTATGTACAGTAAGATAGTAAATGGCTTCAAATCACAAATTATTGTCTGCTAATAAAAGCACGTTTGTCCCAGTTATATTTTAGGGTGTGTGTGTGAGTCTTTTGAGGATAAATTCCCAGGTAAACCCCCCAGTCAAAGCTGCAGAGGCTTCAGCAGAAACCAATCAATGCCACAATGTTTGTGGAGAAGTTGATTGTAAGACACAGAAAAAGTAAAGAAGAACAAGAGGGGGTGATCTTTGCACTAATCAACACTGTGTTTATGGGAATACTCAGAGGAAGGAGAGAAAAATTTGTTAAATGATGTAATTTTATATCATTGAAATAAAGGGCATCCAGCACTGCCCACACTTCCAAGGCCATTTATTGCCTGAGACCACAGAGCCAAAATCAAGCCATTACAACCCTTTAAAAGCTTTCTTGCAACAAACTAAAAATATCCATTGCTGGCAGATGCAAGCTGTCAATAAGGAATTCAAGAACTCAGTATGAGGAGTGGCAAGAGTGCAAAGTCTTGATAAACATCTCAAATTGGGTCTTACTCAGTGGGAACCACGTAGTTTAGAGTGGTAATTGTAAAGGGCATTTTACATTGGGTCAATTAAATGAAAATCTTTGAAACCCTTTTTAAAAAGGGACCTTTTTAAGTTAACAGGTGATTTTAATTGGAACCATGGGACTCACATCCCAGGAGGTGAGTTGGGGCTTTTTGTTGAGATTTTTTTATTTGGAAGCTTTCAATATAAGGGAAGATCGATACGATTCCATCAGCATCTGAACTCCTAGAGTCTTGCAAGTTGAATAGTGAAACTAGGCAAGAATTAGTTTGGTTTTGTGTGGCTTTTTCTAGCCATTAAATACATCTCCATCATAACTCCTTAATGGTGAGAGGGGCAGGAGAATTTATCAAGACTGAGTTACCTCAGGATAATTCTTTTCAGACAGAATCCTCTGCATACATTTTTAGAGCCAATTTACCTTTAGAGAAGATGTCAAACATCCCCATCAAATCAAAAGGGGCAATTGCAAGTGAGCAGCATCTTACTTTTAAATTCCTTTTCCTGCTTCTTCCCAAGCATCGAGGCTGCTCTGCAGAATTCCCAGCAGCAGGCAATGCCTGTCAGCCTGAGACTGACACCACAAGGAAAAAAACCTTCCCTCCAAAGCAAATGACACTTTATCAGCAATTCCTTTTGGAGCTGGTGAATTCCTTTGCTTCCCATTGCTTCACACTCCATCAAATCCAGCCCTGCAGGGTGAGGTCCAGAAACAGCAGCTCCCTACCTGGGAGGAGGGATGGGAAAGCCAGGGGAAGGAATAGCACCCAGTAGAGCCTTGCAACTGGTTCCCTCTATGGAGCCCTGGAGGCAGCTATTTACTGGGTTAACCTGTGGATCTTTTCTTCCTCAATAAACTTGAGCCTTTGAGTCTCACCTCCTAGGAGTCAGAGGGAGATATCTCATGTATCTAACCCCAATAGTGACAGCTGAGATGCAGGAGAGGAGAAAGGTTTGTAGATCTACAGGGAGGGTGAAAGGGGCAGCAGACAAGGCAATGAATGCATCTCACAACCTGCCTGTGGATCCTGCACAGCCCATTACACACAAAATCATCCCTTTGACAGAAACTCTGGCAGGGCTCCCTTTTGCTGGCTTTAAACAACCACTGCCTGTGAATTTAAACGTGTCCATTAGGGACCAACAGAGGAACCAGCACCAGGGCTGGGGTGGTGGAAGCTGAGGCAGGGCAGACAAAGCTGCTCTTGGAGCTGGGGAAGGAGCCAGCAGGGAAAGGTCTAGTGCTGGGATAACTTTCCCTGGCCAGGCAGACACTCGGGGCAGGGGGGAACATGGGTTTTCTCCCCAGAAAAATGTCGAAGGGGAACTGAGAAGTTCCCCAGGGAGTGAAGAAGTTCCCCAGAGTGAGAGAGCAAGGGCAGCCCAGTAGATCTGGCCACCTTCACCCAGCAGGAGTGGCAGCAGCTCCTGGGATTTTCCCATTCTCTTTGCAAGTGTGTGTTCCTTAAAGCAGCCCTGGAGTTACATCCTGATGGTATCTCAAAAAAATGAAAATGTGCAAGGCTCTAAAAGAAGCACTCAGGCCTCCTGGGTGTGGAAAAAAAGCCTGGAGACATGGCCTGGCTGGATGCCAGGAGGAGTTCAAGGGGGCACAGCATCAGTGATGGGACATCCCAGCATCTTCCCTGTGGTTCCACCCTTCCCTCCCTCCCTGAACTGCAGGATTAAGCAGCCAGCAAGGCTGAAGACATCAGGCATTGCCATGAGTTTATTTGCCTTCCAGAAGTGTTCAGGTCACAGGAAACATGAAAGCCCCCCCAGGTATCAAACCAGCATAGAATCATAGAATTGTCAGGGTTGGAAGGGGTCTTAAAGATCATCCAGTTCCAACCCCCCTGCCATGGGCAGGGACACCTCCCACTACATCAGTTGCTCACAGCCCCAGCCAGCCTGGCCTTCCAAATGTCCAGGGATGGGGCTTCCAGCACCTCTCTGGGCAACCTGGGCCAGTGTCTCCCCACCCTCCTGGGCAAGAACTTCTTCCTGACGTCTCATCTCAATCTCCCCACCTCTAGTTTTGACCCATTCCCCCCAGTCCTGCCACTACCTGACAGCCTCAAAAGTCCCTCCCCAGCTTTCTTGTAGCCCCCTTCAGATCCTGGAAGGCCACCAGAAGGTCCCCTTGGAGCCTTCTCTTCTCCAGACCGAACAACCCCAACTCTCTCAGTCTCTCCTCATAGCAGAGCTGCTCCAGCCTCTGATCATCCTCGTGGCCCTTCTCTGGACACATTCCAGCACGTCCAGATCTTTCTTGTCCTAGGAGCTCCAGAACTGGACGCAATAGATATCTGCTGCCTGCTTGGCCAACTGTCAGGGGGCACTTTGGAGCCCTCCCACCCTTCCCTGACCCTACAGTGACCTCCTTGCCCTTGCACACGTTGTATTCCCAAACTGGTGGGTGACTGAGTGGCTCCAGAAAGCCAGAAAACACCTTCAGGTGGGGAAGCAAGTGGGGAAACTGAGGCAGGGGGGGTGAATCACTGCACAGGGGGGGGAGAAGGCAGCAATCCAACCTCCACATCTTCATCATCACACCCACCCTTCCTCGGTGGAATTGATGTGCTGCTGCCGGGCACTAAGTGATTAGTGTGTGGCTCTGCTGAGTGTGAAGTTATGGAGCAGGGGATCCAATGAGAGGCACAGCTCCAGTTGTGCTACAGGCCTATTTGACAGGGTAAGTGTTCTGCAGGTTTTTTTCATGCCTGCGACAATCTAGACAAATAGGCTTTTAAATTAAGCAGTGATTTGGAATATAAGTGAGTGCATTTAAGCTGCTAAGGGATGGAAAGATCCTAATGGCTGAAATATTTGTCATATCACAAATAAACTGGCTGTATCGGGAGCCACTAATATAACTAATTTTTACCAAATCCTCCACTGCTCTGTGCTAGGAAATGAGGTCAGCATAGGTTGAGGCAACAGAAAATGAGCAGCTGCCAGAAGGCAGCACAGAATACTGATAAAGGACTCTGCAGAAACTCTATTGCCAGCCCACGGCAAAAAAAAAAGGGAATCAGTTTGTTCAAATTAAGATAGAGCTTTTCCAGAGCATCCAGTGTGTTAATGAAAAGGTGCCAACAAACACAGGCTTCCAATGGATCTGGAATACAAATGCATACCAAGATACTTCCTCCAAGCCTCCCTGTCCCCCTAGGCCTGATTTTCATCCAGTTTTCCCACATTTTAATCATGACATCTGACTTGTGAAAGGCCCTTGGGTGTGAGAGGGCAGGAGTGTGCCCCAGGGGTGCCCATGAGAGCCCCTGGGATGCTGCAGCTCCTCTGGTTCCTGTGGACAGGAATTAAACCCTGACTTAACCTGCCACTCATGAGGAGGAAAAGTGAAATGAAGAAGGATTCAGAGGACTTGGCCCACTTTAGTAGAAAAAAACAACCCCAAAGCCCACATAGATAGTGCCAGGGAAGAGCTCCTGGGTTTCTAGAGGTTCAGGAACCAAGAGCAGCCCCACAAACCCCCCCTGTTTCTGCCATGTCCCCCTGCAATCCTATTACACCAGTACAAACTGCTCCAAGGTGCCACGTCAAGGATAATACACCCAGGGAGGAGAGGAAAAAACTGAGTGTCAGAGATGCAGCAACAGCCTGTATTGTGCCTACCATGCTCTTAAGGCTGCCTCAAACATTTGGGACCAAGTGGGCTGCAGTCATTCTCTGGTTGTATGAGGAAAACAACAGAACTGTTTTCATTCTCATGAAAACACCAAGAACACTTTGGAAGGGGAATTTCCTCCCTCCTTTACAGGCATGAACAGCTGATCTTGGAACAAGGGAAGGATTTGGGTGGTATAATTGGTGCTTTTCATCCCCAAATTCCACATGAGTGGGAAAAAAGCAAGTACCTCCCTTGGTCAAAGGGGAAACTGAGGCATGGAATGTCTCCTGAAAGGAACAGATTTAGTGTCTTCTCCACCGTGACAGTCTGGGGGTGACTCCACCACAGCAAAAACAGGTCAGAGAGGGACCAGGGCGTCCAGTTATTATTTGGGATGACCTGTTGACAGAGCTTTCCTCCCATGTAATCCCATCTCCATGTACCACGAGAGGCCAGTGTTGCTGAGAGTGGCTCAATACACAGAGAGCTTTGGCAGGGGAGCAGTGACCACTTGGGAGCATCAGACCATTTAAGAAAAATAAGATCAACATGGATTAGCAATAAAACTTCCAGCTTACTACACTCCCTAAATGGAATGGTAGAAGGGCTCATATTTGATAACCATTAAATGGTTTAATGAAATAATTATAACCCAGACTCCTGAGCCCGGCCACGATCAATACCCATGAGCTCCAAGCAACAGCATGAGCCAAGTTCTGCCATTTTCACAGTGCTCCCCAGCAGGCAGAGTGTGTGACTATAAATGTGATTGACAGTAAAGTTGCATTAAAACCTCCCCATCAAGGGCAATAATAGATTAAAGGCCACCGAGGCGCCGCAGTCGCCTGGTCAATACGCTTTATTTTCTGCATCACCCCCAATTTTGCCACCCTCCCACCTACTATTAGAGGGAGTCGATGTGCTGTCGATGGCCAGCCCTGGCAGCAGGGGCATTAATGCATGCTCACAAAAGCAGTGTGCATGGCATTATCACTCCACTCGCTTTCAAATTACAGCCTAATGCTGTCTCCAGGCAGCCTGCGAGGCGTTAACACCATGTGCTGTTTGGTGGGGGCGGGCTAAAGATTTCATCTCCAAAGATTTCATTGAGATTTGATGACAGGAATAAACCATCGCCCCGTGGGGAATGGTGCTGAGGGATAGAATTAGGTGTTGGCGGGGAACTGGTAGAAAAAGGGGGATGATGTCCAGCTCTGGAGCCCCCAGCACAAGAAGGATGGGGAGATATTGGAGCGTGGCCAGAGGAGGGCACCAAAATGCTCAGGGGAATGGAGCATCTCTGGTATGGAGATGGACTGAGAGAGTTGGGGCTGTTCAGCCTGGAGAAGAGAAGGCTCTGGGGGGACCTTAGAGTGTCCTTCCAGTACCCGAAGAGGCTACAGGAAGGCAGGGGAAGGTCTATTCAAAAGGGTCCCCACTGGAGTGGCCAGTCCTGCACCCCAACAGCCCAGACAGCCCCTCACATACTGGCACCTCCACCCTGCTCCCCAGCCTGAAGGGGCTTGGCCAGCCCTGCCTTGGCAGCCCAGAGAAAGCCCTCATTGAGTGCTGCCTTGGGTGCCCAGCTCAGAGGCAGCAAACCCATTAATCCTGGCTTTTCCAAGGCCCCAGGACCCCTGCATTGACTGCCTCCTCCAGCAAGAGCTCCTTGTCTTTCAGCCTGAACAAAACAGCCCCGGAGTCAATCGTGTGATGAAACAACAGACACTTGACCAGAGAGAGGAGACAAGTACCGAGGCTGAGCAGCCAGGGAGCTGCTTGGTGCCCTGGTTCAGCTGCAGTTTGCCTTTCTAGAATGGCAATTTCAAATCCCAGCTTTGATTCCTGCCCTCCCCTTACAACCAGCTATTGCCACCCTGTACTGAACACCCAGCTCTCACTTTCCCTGAGGTGTTTTTATTCTTTTATCTTATTTTTTGTGTGTGTGTGAGGGCTCATGAGGATTATTTGAAAGATTTAACAGCATCTTTGCAGTTGCTGGGGGGTTAGGAGTTCCTTTTCTCCAAGGTAGGACAGTCAAGGACAGGTTTGTTAGTTATCCTTAAGACTACTACAGATTATAATAAACCTGAGTTTACTTGCAAAACATGAGTGTTTAACCCCAATAAACTCTTTCAACATTGCTTTCTTCTTCAAGAAACTGAAATCTTCTCCAAAGCTCCTTTCTTTGCATTTTGCAGCATGTACAGGAAAAAAACCCAGAGAACACACAAGCTTCCCTCCCTCAATAGCAGAGTACTTCATATTTTACAACAAAGCTGTACAAGGAACCCAGAACTTTTTTCTTACCTCTGCTCCTGGGCTCTCTGTGGTTTTCCAAGAAGCTGAATTAGGTGCTTGAACAACCAGCTTGACTCTCCCCCAGCTTTGGCTTCCCAGCAGGCAGCAGGAATGGAGCTCTGCCCCAGCTGGGTCATGCCTCCAGTAGGAACCTCCTTCAACCCCAAACTTCCACTGCATGCCTCTATCCCCCCAAAATAAATCCACTTTATCTGCTAGCTCCTGAGCCCCCCTAAATAAACTATGAGTTAACTTTCCAATAAGGCTGTAAGCAGAGGAGTGATTCACATGGCCAGTTCTCCCAGAGCCCTTAGGGCAGGAGAGTAACTGGGCATGGATTACCAAAAAAAATAGTTGTACCAAGAGCACAGGAGCTGAGTAGCCCAAGATTGGGCCATTGGCTGCAAAATTTGCCAGTGAGGGAAGCTGAGAAGCTGAATGGGGAATGTGGCTCCTGCAGAGCCCTCCTGTCTCAGCCAGACCCTGCATTGCTGCTTCTCTTTGCCCCTACAGACACAGCCCTGAGGAGAAAATAAAGCTGAGTGCCCTGGGGCTCTGGAAGAAAACAAGACCCTCGAAAAAATGCACAAATTAAGGTTGTGTAGGTCTTACCTGTGTTGGTTTCTTTGTCCTTGCACCCAGGGCAGCAGCATTCCCAGCTCACCACAGCTACACAGCTGCTGGTCCTTGGCATCAGCCCCACCAGGTACAGCTGGGGGGGATTCCAACCTGTTGCCCCATCTGGGACTGATTGGGAGGCACTTGTGGCCCAGCAAGAAAAATCTGGAATTTAAGTTTTTCGACAAAATCTAAAAAAGAATTTAAACTTATTTGAAGGTTGCAGGAAACAAAAGGAAAGAACTTGAAATCAAGAGCTGAAATTGGCCACACATTAACCTAAAAACACTTCCCTTGTTTTGTGCACAACTCTTCAGGCTTCTTTGTTGTCATGAATGTAAAACCTCACAAGTTTGACACCATTTTAATTCATTTACTTCACTAAAACTTAAGCCACTGTTCCTAAAATACCCCTTTCCAAAAGCCATTTTCGTTTAGTGTCCCCTGTGGCAATAAAGACATTACACACCATTGATGGGAGATGACGCTGGGTAAAATTAAACACCAGAAACATTTTGGGGGAGATTTAATTCAAAACCAGGGAGGAGAGCAACCAAAAAAGTGCCTTTGTGCCATTCTGTGATCTGGTGCTGCCATCTGATGGCCAGAGTGAGGGGACAGCCTGGAGCTGGGGTTTGCCTGTCCCTTAGTTTGGGAGAAAGTGTAATTCATGTTTTGGTTATTCCTCAAGTATTATTAGGAAATTATCATAGCTTATATATAATCAGTATAATCTAAGTATAATATAGACTTAGAATGGAACAGAATAGAATAGAAGAATGGAATGGGAGAGGAGAGAATAAAAAGAAGGGAAGAGGAGAGGAGAGAGAATAGGTCAATGCAAAGGACATTGAGTCACTGCCCCACCCTAAGCTCACCCACCACACTGGCTTTGGTGGGATAGTTAAATTTCTGCAGTGTCCTGTGTGGGGCTGTGTTTGGGGTTTGTGTTGATAGAGCTCTGGGCTTATCCACTTTGGAGAAGAGGAGGCTGAGGGGTCATCTCATTGAGGGGACGTGGAGAGGAAGGTGTCAACCTCTTCTCCCTGGGATCCAGTGACAGGACAGCTGGGAACAGCTCAAAGCTGCATCAGGGGAGGTTCCCACTGGACATAAGGACATATTCTTACCAAGAGGGTGCTCAAACCCTGGAACAGGCTTCCTAGAGAGGTGGCTGATGCCCCAAGCCTGTGTCAGTGTCTAAGAGGCGTTTGGACAATGCTCTTAGCAACAGGCTTGAACCTTTGACTCTCCAGTTGGACTAGATAATCACTCTAAGTCCCTTCCAACTGGAAGACTCCATTCCAGTGATGGTTTTTACAGACTGCAGTCATGATGTGATGACAACTGCCACCCCCTGGGCAAGGGGGAGCACAGGTAGCATCCCTTTTTCCATCCCACAGGCGCAAAGAAGGATCCACTGATGTGTGGACAGGGGTCCCTGCAAGTGCTCTTAACACTCAGCTGCTCCCCCATTACCATTCCAGCAGCTCTGGGGACCAGCCCAGCCCACCACACAGCAAGAACCTCCACAGCAGCTACTTTCCACCACTTCCCCTTTGGTTAAGCACTGCTGTTAACGAAAAAGGAACAAAAATCCCTCAAATCTTCTCCAATGTTGAGAAAGAAGTTAACTTAGGTGAAGAAGGGAACACCCAGCAACTTCTCATCTATATGGAAAGCCACCTCTGAACTCACCTTCCCTCAACACAGGGATCCTCCAGCTGAAAAATGCCCCAAGGACAAAAGGATGATTAGCTTATTGTGTGTTTTTATGTTGTATACCTGAAGGGGCTACAGGGAGGCAGGGGAAGGTCTATTCAAGAGAGTTTGTAATGACAGGACAAGGAGTAATAGTTTTGAGGTAGGAAAGGAGAGATTTAGGCTGGATATTAGAAAAAAGTTCTTTAACATGAGGGGGATAGCTCAGAGAGGGGGCGGAGGCCCCATCCCTGGAGTCCTTCAAGGTCAGGCTTGCTGGGGCTCTGAGCAGCCTGCCCTAGGTAGAGATGTCCCTGCTTGTGTAGGGAGGTTGGCCCAGATGACCTCTGGAGGGCCCTTCCAGCCTAAAACATTCTATGATTCTTTATCTTCATTTACCATTAAGTTTATTTTCACTATTATTCACACTTGTATGTACATAGTGAAGACAAAACCATTATGATGCCCATTAAATAGTTTATTTCTTAGGACATGAATTGCATTTCCACTTGGTTACAGTACTGTAAAGTGCAATGGTATTCATCTCCCCTCCTGTGCACATCTTCAAGTATTTAAAATGCCCAGAAAATGGTTTATTTTTTTCCTTTTTTATTTTTTTTTTACAGCAGCTCAGTTACGGAGTTTTAATCTGCCAAAATATACCCAAATGTGCCTACAGGTTTGGGTCCTTCAATCTAACCCCCACCCTAGGGGTCCTCCAACACTAACTGCTAGTGGAATGCATCTCCCAGTGTCCTTAATCCACTTCTTCAATGGTTGGTCCAGAAGAAGCTCCACCAGAGGGAGGAGCTCCACCACCAGGGAATCCTCCAGGCATCCCACCAGGCATCCCTCCTGCGCTCTGGTACAGCTTGGTGATGATGGGGTTGCACACCTTCTCCAGCTCTTTCTGCTGGTGCTCAAACTCCTCCTTCTCAGCAGTCTGCAGAAGAAAAAAAGCACTCACCAATCAGACAGTCCAGAAGTTAATGAGCACTGCCCAGGTTAGTTACTTCAAGCCCACCCTCAGCCCCACCAAGTCCAGCTTGCACTGAGCTAGATGCAAGAGTATAAACCAAGTCACTGATTTATTAAATAAAATTTCCTCAAAAATCACTCCTAGAGGTGACACTGCTCCTGGAGCAGTGGGAGGAGATCACACTGGCAAGCCAGGCAACTTCAGGTAGGGCCTGAAAGCTCTATGCTTGCAACCCATGGTCGCTCAGACATCCAAGGAAGGAACTTGGACCAACACGAGTCTTTCGACTTCTGGTGGAAACTACGAATGGCTTTGGAATCACTTTCATCACAGCAACCAGGAATTCTCCATCCTCTTGAGCTTGCTTTGTAGCTCAGCAAGAAGTAAACCAAACAAACTATGACATACCTGGTTCTTGTCCAGCCAGTTGATGATCTCATTGCATTTGTCCAGGATTTTCTGCTTGTCCTCATCAGAGATCTTGCCCTGGAGCTTCTCATCTTCAACAGTAGCTTTCATGTTGAATGCATAAGACTCCAGGGAGTTCTTAGAAGACACTTTGTCACGCTGCTTCTCATCCTCAGCTTTGTACTTCTCTGCCTCCTGAACCATGCGCTCAATGTCCTCCTTGCTCAGCCGGCCTGCAGAACACAACACTCACATCAGCTTTCTTGGACCTTTTCAGCAGAGAATCAGCCTCCCACAGATTTAATTCTACACATCAAGGCCCCATCCCTGGAGACACTCAAGGTCAGGCTTGATGGGGCTCTGAGCAACCTGCCCTAGGTAGAGATGTCCCCATTGTACAGAGGTTGGACTAGCTGACCCTTGGAGGTCCCTTCCAACCCAAACCATTCTCTGAGCCTTCCAAGAATTCACCATTACTGCACTAAAAACAAGGCCCATGGTTGTAGATGAAGGTGCAGTCACATCAATGCCAAGTTTTGACAGCCAAGGCAGAACATGACAAGCCCAACTGAAGCAGCTAGCCAGCCCCCACCCTTAGAACCACAAGATCCTTACCCTTGTCATTTGTAATTGTGATCTTGTTCTCCTTGCCAGTGCTCTTATCCACAGCAGACACGTTCAGGATGCCATTGGCATCAATATCAAAGGTTACTTCAATCTGAGGTACACCTCTGGGAGCAGGGGGAATACCAGTCAGCTCAAACTTGCCCAGCAAGTTGTTGTCCTTAGTCATAGCACGTTCTCCTTCATACACCTAAGGAAGAACCAACAGCAGATTAAGTTGCAAGTCTGACCACACATTAATAGGCTACGTTGGGATTCTATCCTGAAGTGACATGGTCGCTCAGACATCCAAGGAAGGAACTTGGACCAACACGAGTCTTTCGACTTCTGGTGGAAACTACGAATGGCTTTGGAATCACTTTCATCACAGCAACCAGGTATTTATTTGCCCAGTACAAGAACACACCACCTCTGGCCTAAGATTTACTCAGCTACCAACCACTGGCAGTGTGATAGGGTCTCTTAGGGTTATGCTCTCCCTAGTGTCTCTTGCCTACCTGGATCAGCACACCAGGCTGGTTGTCAGAGTAAGTGGTGAATGTCTGTGTCTGCTTGGTGGGGATGGTGGTATTCCTCTTGATCAGGACTGTCATGACACCTCCAGCAGTCTCAATACCAAGAGACAGAGGAGTCACATCCAACAACAGCAGATCCTGCACGTTCTCAGACTTGTCTCCAGACAGAATAGCAGCCTGAACAGCTGAGGGAAGAAAAAAAAAAAAGAGTATTAAAAGCCCTGCTACAGATACACCACACACTACAGAGTTAAGCCCACAGCTCGCTCAGACATCCAAGGAAGGTTTTTGGCCATCATCAGTAGACTTCTGGTGGAAACTACGAATGGCTTTGGAATCAGATTCATCATTGCAAGTCTTTCTGCTTTGCACAGCTTTACTTCTGGTGGGAGCCCCAAGGCCTACACCAGTACTGCTCTGAGACTGTAGTTCAGGTAGTACCGAGTTTGCCAAGACCCACCACCCAGCAGTTTCAGCATGAGGATCTGTGTCATTACCTGCACCATAAGCCACAGCTTCATCAGGGTTGATGCTCTTGTTCAGCTCTTTGCCATTGAAGAAGTCCTGCAGCAGTTTCTGAATCTTTGGGATACGAGTAGACCCACCAACCAGCACGATGTCATGGATCTGCGACTTGTCCAGCTTGGCATCTCTCAGGGCCTTTTCCACAGGGTCCAGGGTGCCACGGAACAGGTCAGCATTCAGCTCTTCAAAGCGAGCTCTGGTGATGGATGTGTAGAAGTCAATACCCTCATAGAGAGAATCAATCTCAATGCTGGCCTGGGTGCTGGAGGAGAGGGTGCGCTTGGCGCGCTCGCAGGCGGTGCGGAGGCGCCGGACGGCTCGCTTGTTCTCACTGATGTCCTTCTTGTGCTTCCTCTTGAACTCGGCGATGAAGTGGTTCACCATGCGGTTGTCAAAGTCTTCTCCACCCAAGTGAGTGTCCCCTGCAGTGGACTTCACCTCGAAGATGCCATCTTCAATAGTCAGAATGGACACATCGAAGGTGCCGCCTCCAAGGTCAAAGATAAGAACGTTCCTTTCAGCACCAACCTGCAAGAAGAGATTGATTTTCATAATGCAGTTCATTTTCAGATGCTACCTCAGCAGGTTGACTAGCTGGACATCAGAGACAGCAGTCATCCCATAGCTTACCTTTTTGTCCAGGCCATAGGCTATGGCAGCAGCTGTTGGCTCATTGATGATTCGCAGGACATTGAGCCCTGCAATGGTTCCAGCATCTTTTGTAGCCTGGCGCTGAGAGTCGTTGAAATAGGCTGGTACAGTCACTACAGCATTGGTAACAGTCTACAAAAAATGAGGAAAAAAGTCAGCTGTGTACATTGAATACTCAAGCATATAGAATTATTATTAATCATTGTTTACTAAGTCTTAAACCTCACCTTCCCAAGATAAGCTTCTGCAATTTCCTTCATTTTGGTTAAAACCATGGAAGAAATTTCTTCTGGGTAGAAACTCTTTGTCTCGCCTTTGTACTCCACCTGGACTTTTGGTCTGCCAGCATCATTCACCACAGTGAAAGGCCAGTGCTTCATGTCAGACTGGACAACAGAGTCATCAAATCTACGCCCAATCAACCGTTTAGCATCTACAAAGGAATAATTGATCATATTAAATATCTTCATCTGCATAAAAGAGCTTGAGGTTCTCTAAAAAAGATGTACAGAACCCTGGAACACTACACTTAACCCAGAATTATTACTGCCTTTTCAAGACCCAGCTGCAGGCACTGCCAAGTTTCACCACTTGGCTATGCACAAACTCATCAGTATTAGCTCACAGCCACCACTGCAAGGCTACAGCTGCTACACTATGAGCCTGAGAGCAGTCCAGGAATTAGACCAAGATACTTAGTCAAGGCCTGCAAACACTAATTGCCAAGAACAACCTGCAGCGAGGTGAGCTTTTACCTCTAAGGCACATGCTTTTCCAGTATGTAATTAATTAATTACTAGTAAGGCAGGCATATTATCCAGACTAAAAACAAATTAAAGAGTTTTAATTTCCAAAAGAAACCATTAATCCTGCTACCACCCAGCAATCCTTATAACCAGGGAGCACCTCCCATCACACTATGAGCACACAAGACTTACCAAAAACTGTATTGGTGGGATTCATGGCCACCTGGTTCTTGGCAGCATCGCCGATCAACCTCTCTGTGTCTGTGAAGGCAACATAGCTTGGCGTGGTCCTGTTTCCCTGGTCGTTGGCAATGATTTCCACCTTCCCATGCTGGAACACCCCAACACAGGAATAGGTGGTGCCAAGATCAATTCCGACGGCTGGTCCCTTCGACATCTTGGCTGAGGATAAAAAAGAAGACGGAACTATAAATTCGGACTTAAATTGGCACGTTCTGCCGCTGCTGTCCCCTGCTGTACCGGGAACTGCTCCCGGCAGCGCTGCATTTGGAGCCGTAGCGCCGGGGCCCGGCCGCGCTGGGCCCAGCCACGTGGTGCAGCACATGACCAGGGACTCCATCTCCCGCCATGCACCTCCCGCCGGCGCCACGTGACCGGAAGCGGGCACTCGCGCGCCGGGTAATGTAGTCGACGGGCCATGTGTCCTGGCACAGCCCCAGCGCTGCTGCGGCACCAACACCTCCCCCACC
>VYZX01007862.1:0-55570 GCA_013401335.1 Brachypteracias leptosomus | reverse complement strand
AGCCCTGCTAATTCCTGTCCCAAGATCAATACGTTACTGTTGAATAAGTCCTTGGAGTTGCCAGAAGTCAATCTGGGGGTGCAGATGTCTGCCAGCTGCATACATAAGGGCATCCTGTGCTAGGCATTTGCAGAGCAAAATGCCTGAAGATGGGAAGCAGCATGAGCATGCCTACATGGACATCAGCAAATATGTTATAGAGAAAAAAAAGAATCAAAAGCTTATAACTGAAACCCTCTTTGTCTATATTATATACAGGTGTCTGTAAAACTCAGGAACTCATGTCTTCATCCCCTTTTATCTGGAGCAACAAGAACAAAAGTGCTTTTATTTCCCTCAGCTTATTTAAAACATGTTCGTATCTGCATGAATAGTGTAGTTGTAGTCAAACCTCACGCTCAAGATAGCTGAACATAGAAATCAGGGAGAGATTTTCCCATGATGCGCTACTGACTCAATGTATTTTAGGGAGCAAAGACTGTGCCTTCCTACAGAGTACTGGAGACTGGCCATAACTGAAACAGGGAGCTGGGATAAGAGGACTCAGACAATGCAGAAAATACCCTGTCCTAGATATATGGGCAACAGGGACGGGTATTACTGAGCTGCTGAGGTCAAAACAATTACAAGATATGAAGTTGGGACAAAGCTTTTGCTTTTCCTCTCCTAGACCCAAGTAAGACCAAAAGAAACATTTTACTCTCCTGCAGCGTGAAGAAACAGTTTGTCTCTTAAGCTTTTCTTGGCCAAGAGGCAAATCTTGGAGGCTTGAGGTCCACATCTGTTTCTTTTGAGAGGTTTAAGACACAGATGAATATGGTCATGGTTGCATTTGCTTCACCCTTCCAGACCTCACCTGGCTCTGCGTTTCTTCTCTCCAGCACAAAGCAGTTCCTTCTCCTTCCGTTAGTTTCCAATGTGGGTGCCTTGATGGTCATCCAGCATTCATGTGTTCTTGATAAAGCATGTAAATAGTCTAGGAGCATCAGTCAATCTGCTACCATTTTAGAGGCCTTGGGCTTTGTGGCATCTCTGTCTTATGCCCCTGCCTGAAGCATACAGCAATTTAGTCTCCTGAAAACAAATGCTTTCATCTGCCTAAAGTGTCAGGAGGCTCAGTGAAAGAAATGGCTTAATGATTTGTAAAATTACAAACACAAGGTCAGACTGGATGATATAATGTAATGATTTAATAGTCTTAAATGCAGTTAAATCATCTAATCCCAGCTACAAACTCTGGGTAATAAAGGAAAGAAAGCTCAGTCCCACTACTGCAGTCTTGAGTCACTGCAGTTAAGTACAAGTAGAAGAGAGAAAGATGAGCAAGTAAACTAGGAAGCAGAAAAGATAAAAAGGAAAGACAAAAACAGGCAAAGAGAAGGCACTTCTGCAAAAAATAGTTTGGTCTGCAAAAGGGAAAATGGACATGAGAAGAGAGCTTCAGGCTTGCTTGAATTAATAGTGCAGGTAAAGCACTTCTGAACACAAAGAGAGAGAAAGGCAAGAGAAACACCAAGGACATAGAAGGATGTGTACAGGGCACCTTTACAAGAATTACTTGTAGTTTCTGTTGAATCTGGTGAAAAGGACAGACTTTTACAGTAAAAATTGACTCAGTCAAGGGAGGTGCCTTAAGCTGATTTAATAAATCTGTAAACCTAACACTAGCCTCCTGTTTTCAAAAATCTTCTACTCTATTTTTCTTTTCCTTTTAGGGCCATAGATGTTTGGTTCTCCTTAGTGGTAATGATTGGTTTTGAGGAAGACACAGAGAAAGTCAGTAACTCAAATAGAAGGAGATATTTCTGTTGTTTTTCTCTATCCTAAGGTACTTTCTGTCTGCTTTTTCCTTTAGTGGAGTTATGTTTCATGGCATAGTGAGATCTCTGATGACTCTATACACCCAGCAAAAACTCTTGAAAGTGAATATATTTAGCATTACAAGGCACCCACCTGTTCTAGTTTTGTAAACACAGGACATGCCACTTTTCAAATATGTTCAATTCAATTTTAAATCAAACTTGTGCATTTTACCTTTCAATATGCTGCCCTTCTGAACACATTTTGCCTTTCAAGTAAGACTTATTATGGTGATACTGAGGACTAACTTCTGCCACTTTTCCTTATGTTGATTTTTGTTTTCTTGGATCAATCCCACTGGTTTTTGTACAATTAAACAAACACCATCGCGTTCCTGTTGAGCAAGGCAGGCAAAATCTGGGCTCTAGGTGGTGATGTCATTGCCATGCTGGCTGTTTGGCTGGGTTCTGACCTCAGTGGAGCCTTGCTGGCAGTGCTTAATAGACATAATGTGTAATGAGATCACTATCTGCTTTCTTAAAAAGCAGATAACCTAAAATAAACTGCAGGAGCACTCACAGATTTTTTTTTGTCAGGTATAGACAGCCCAAATGAAGTCAAAAGTGTATTTCTGTGAGGTTCTCCCCAAGTTGTTTATGGCGTTCCCGGATATTCATCATGAAATTCTTCTGCAGCCCATTGTGATACACAAAGACTCTAAATCCCTCCAGGCTTCACAAAGACTTGTGCAGAGATTATAAATGAGCAGCAGATTAGCGCCAGATGAAAAAATCTGTTCTGTTAGAGAGCTAATCTGTTCAGTCAATGGCTGGGTTTGTTGTGTGTCTTTGTGGCGAGGTCTGACAAATCTCTCTCCGTGTATTTGGAATTTCAGTCAAAACCAACGTGTCGGTTTGGATCCAGTCTTTGTCCTCTCAGATGCCTCTCTGGCATCTTTGCCATGCTTGTGCTTGGTGCAGGCAGCAGGGTTGTAGTAGGCAGGGCTCTGCCAGCCTGCAGCCAGGTAAGAGGCAATGCAGAAAGCAAGCTGTGAGCAGGCTGAAGGTAAGGACTTAAAGAAAAGAATTCAGAAAATTAGAGCAGATGCAACTTCAGCTGCAATAGCTTCCAAAGCAGAACTGAGGAGACAGAAGAAGGCTGTCCTGCTGAAGAGTAGCTGCATGTGCATCACACTGTACTCAAAGTACAAAAATAGGTCTTTCTGTTTTCAGCATCCCATGGCACACAAAGGGCAGTGGAAGATTGGCATCTCCTGCTTGCTTGTCACGGTTTCTCTCTTGATCTGTCACACCTGGAAATCCAGCTTGATCTGTGTGGGATTGTCAGCACTGTAAGGTTAAAATAGAGTGATCACATGAATGCCCATGCTGCATGCAGCTCTCCGTATGACGTGCCAGAGTGGTGCAAGTGAGCACAGTCAATGGCCTTGGTCCAGGCCTAGGAGCTACTTTTACCCGAGTTGTAATCCTGGCTAAATCATTGAATCTTCTCTGTGATCTCTGACAATACAGAATGTAGATATAGAAAAGTCTTATTAGTCCACATAATCCAGTTCTCTGCAATATAGGATTAGCCTGTAATCTTTATTCACTAGTATTTCACGAGATAGAGCTCTGGCACTCTCACCTGTAGTAGTTGTGCGGTCCGATATTCTCAGAGTCAGGAAAGCCTTCAGTAATATTTCTTTAAGATGAAAGTATTAAAAAAATCTAAACCTGTTATTTCCCTTTTCTCCCCATATGATGAGATTGGAAAATAGGTCTGCATAGGTTCCAGCATTGGAAAATAGGTCTTTGAAATCATAATGCATCTAAACGAAAAAAGGACTGAGGTAAACAATTCCTCCTATAAACAGAGCTGCTCAGAAATGAGCTGTGTTAGTGATGTCTCTTAGCCTGCACTGCAGGCAGCCATCCTAAGGGCAAGGTGTACTTGTCCCCTTCTCCTCATTGATCCACCAATACCTCCTGCCTGGACAACTGAGCTTGACCAGGAACTGTGATGCAGTAGCAGGAATAATAGCAAATACTTTGTATAAAATGAAATGCTCTTATCTGTCCACAGGAGCATAAGAAGAGCTAGGAAAAATGTTAAAATAACAAAACTAATGTCTTACCTAATACTTTAGGTATTTTCCTTATTAGTGCAAGCATGTCCCAGTTAGGCCAGGTACCTAAAGCTACTCATCTGCACGGGGCAGGTTGCCCCTTCCAAGTGCTCCCACTTAGAAGTGCATTTCCCTGTTCCTTTGAGCCTCTACTTTTTATCTGTATTTTGGTTAGAAAGTTCCTACATGAGAGCTCCCAGGTTTTCTAGCAGGGGTGTTTCATCTTACCTCATCTATTTATCCTGGAGTTGCCCTCTGCTCCACACCCCTGTAGGTGATGCCTTGGGTAAGCATCCTTTTGAGTACTGGTAATTTAGTTGCACCTGTAGTCAACGTGTTGCATATCTGCAATCCAAAAATAACACAAGCTGATTTAAACTGGAGGGTTCATAAGTATGAGAAAGAGCTCAAAATAAGCTATTCTTGTGCCCATGCTTTATTCCCAAAATGCTTAAGACTTTACCTGTATTAATAAATGAAATGTGCCCAGGAACATTCCCAGGCACTGAAATCCCTGATACAGAGTGGCCCATGCATGTGCTTGCAGACTGGGCAGGATACAGCAGATACCTACAATTAAATAACTGATTCAAATCCAGTATCTCTTACTAATGGTGACCTGAGACATCAAACTAAATTACCTATTTTTTTGGAACAAGCATCAAAAGTTATGTCAACAAATAAGAATAACAAATTATTACTATCGTTTGAAGGCACAAGACTTCTTGTAGTGTGCAAAATACCTCCTCTATACACCAAAGCAAAATGAACACGTAGGAGTTATCTCTGCAGAATTTGGTTCAGCTCCAGATTGTAGACACCTAAACCTGATGTCTAACTGCAGGTATTTTTGTGTGATTATAGTCTGTGTTCACAGAATCACAGAATCACAGAATGCTAGGGATTGGAAGTGTTTTCATACCGTGGTCGATGGATATGTACAGCCCAAGGACCTAGAAAGCAATTCAGCTAACCAGACAGAGGAATTTTCTTCAGGGAAAGCTGAACTGCTCTCCAGACTCCATTGTCTGTATTAACTAGGCAACTAAAGCTCACTCATAATGTCTGAGGGATCTGTCTTACAGACAGATGATATGGGCTGTACAAGGTAAAGGCAAGGCCTTCATACTGCCCACAGAACTCTCCCCGCTGCAAGTGTCAGATCTGTCCCCAAAAGCTTTGTATTTTCAGGTGCAGTTTTGTCGAAGTTGTTTACCAGTGCTTGTGGTCCCAAAGGCCTCCTTACCTTTTCATAAACAAGAAGACTGCACTTGCTTGGATCCTTGGTTTCTTTGGTTGCTTGATCTGCCAAATTATCAACTAAGTCTACAAAAGCACAATAATGTAGCATAAACACAAGCCATGGTCAAGCAGTCCATTGTTTCCTCTCTGAGAGGTAGAGAAGTATTCTGAAAGTGATTCCATTGATTCACTTAGCATGGTGGTTGAGTCCATGGAGTATATCTGGTAACAGAGCTGCTGAACAGGAAAAAAATAGTATCTTTGGTTAATGGAAACGAAATATAATGAGTTTTTTCTTGGACAAACCTATCAAAAGAGTGTGGTGATTTGGTTGTGTACTTTTAGCACGTCATATTGCTATTGCTGGGTTACCCGGAAATGTTTTCAGTTAAGAAACAGCTGGTATTTTCTTCATGGACACAAGCCTTTTATCTTGCTGAGCAGTTTTTAAAACAAATTGACTGCTGTATTGCACAAATAAAATAATGTTGCATGTGCAGTTCTGAAGTGATTTCGGGTTAGTGTTTTGTTGACAACTTGACTCATTTTATTTGAATCTTTTGTACTCACTTCCTTATCAGTTAACAAAACTGCTACATTACTGTGGTTAATTTCCCCATTAATTTAATTCTTTGTAGCTTTAAGGACAACAGCTTATTGTATTATACAGAAATAGGTTATGAATTAACATACCTCATTATGGATGCAGTGTATATATATATTCATCTACAACGCATAAGTGAGCTCCTATGGTTTGGCTGTCCTATAGATCACCTCTAGCTAGATAATAACAAATGGGCAAAACATTTTTTGCAGATGTGAAAATCCTTTTTTGCCTATGAAATCATTGCAATAAAAACGAGAAGATGGTTATGACAGATCTGGGTCACTAAGACAATGTGATGTGCACTAGCAAGACGTCAGAGGCAGCAATGTATGGAGTTCTTTTAGAGACGGGATACAAAGGACCTCCTTGGTTGCCAGGTCTCACCCCTTTCTGTCATGTCATATAATCTCTTTGGTAAAATGATCAAGCTCCATCTTTATGCATTACTCGCCTCACAAGACTCTTATACTTCTGTTGTCCTTAGAAACCTTTTATTAGTTTGTGATTCAGATTTTTTAGTGGACAGTTCATCTTGTTTTGATTTGTTTTTCTTGTGGCTGCATCTTTTCCAGTTTGAGTTTTTTCTTTTTCACGTAGGCATGACTTAAGTCACATGCAGCATTCTGGATGAGCACCTTAGCAGTGTTGTCCACTTTTTAAACTCACTCGAGACTGCCCAGTATCATGTTTGTCACAGCCTTGTGACTTTAATAGCACATAGTGACCAAAATACCTGGTTCTTTCTCCTCAGTTGTTTCCATCTGACAAGTCCCATATCTAAGTTTATTGTTTCTTTTCAAGGATATGATCTTGCACTTTGTCTCATTGGTTCCTGTCCTGTTTTGGAATAGAAATCTAGCGCTTTGTATTATGTGAGAAATTCCAGTAAGAAGATTTTCAATTAAACTTTTGAAAATGCAAACTACTAAAAGCCTTACTGATATAAGTGGGATGATGGAAAACCTTGTGATTGCTTGAACACTAGGACCTCAGTTCAGTTACCCACACATCAGTGTCTAATCCCATAGGAAGGCCACCTGGCCTCCAGCTGCTTCTAGAGGACATTGGCTCCCCATTTGTCACAGCTGCTGTCCCTGTGCAAATGCTCAAGTATCTGCCAAGTTGACAACTGAATACTGTCCTAGGGATAAGATCCAGGTCCCAGTTCAGATCATAACCATCAGGTTAGGTCTTCAGTCTAGGTGTCTACAAGCAAATTAAAAGTTTGAAGCTGTGCTTGAAGTCATTAGGAGCTAGTTAATAGAGTAAATGGTTTCTACAATGCACTGGTCAGTTAACTAGATTTGAAAGAGAAAATGTGAAAGAGTTGGGGGAAGTCGTAAATTGCTATTGAGATGACAAAGTATGAGGTTGCTTGCTAAAGGCTCATTGAAGTTTCAGAGAAAAAAGTAAGAACATTTACACCATAGTAAGGAAGAAATGAGAAATAATAATGATGGTAACATACATCACCCATTTCATTTTTGTTCTTCAGCTGTCCACTAAAACAGTAATGTTGAAGGACAGAATGTGAATGAATCTGAGCAAGTCAATAGGAAGTGAGAATTTTGAGCTAATGTAATTCATCCCGCAAGGCAGGGATCCTCTACCATTTATTCTTGTTGTCTTCAAGGCTTCTTATGTAAATATTTGGGATTTTGGCAGGGTGCTTTCCCTTTGTTATTGAAGTGAAACATTTGCTGCAAGCATTCTGAATGAAGTCTGCTTCGTAATTATTTGCAGTAACAACTCGGCAATGGAGACTTACGGTTGTAAGACTGCCAAGTCTGTATTAATATGATCTTCTTTTCTCCCTCTCCCGGCTACAGCAAACAGGCAGTTGGTGTAGGAAGTCTGCAAAGCAGAACAAGCAACCATATCCATCTGTGTCAACAGATTCCCACTTCACCACTCTGCCAGCCTTTCTTCCTCAGAGCCGCCAATCTGTCCCTGAGCAACCAAAAGAAATGAGTCAAAACAAGATACATCACGCAAATGGTCTTGGTCACTATCTTGGTTTCTCCCAGCAGGACTTGAGGCACAGTGATCGAGGAGACTTTACACGCAGATCCAGCAGTGCCTCCAGCATTTCATGGTCATTTCAACGAAGCAAGTCTCTGTTCTGCTTGCCCACAGTGAACTCCTCCTCAGCCTCAGAGACTTTCCATTTCAGTGAACCATTTCAGTTTTTAAATACTAGGTCACCTGCAACCAGCTTAAAAACATGGAGATGCAGCCCCAGGCTTAATGTTGATGACTTGGAGGGTGCCCAGGAGACTGATGTAGACACGGGGATGAAGCTATCCGTCTCAGACCTGTCTGTGGTCTCTGCATACTCTGCCCTTAATGGATTTTGCAATGACTTGGAAGCCTCCCTTCCCACACAGAAACAAACTGTCAGTAAGGCAAAACAGGAGGCCACCAGTGGAAGGCCTGTACCAGCCATGTGCAATACCTTTGAGTCAGTTGATGCTTCACGGCCTTCTCTTTCTGCATGGTCTTCCAGCTCATTCATATCAGCATCTCTCTCCAAGCAGCCCCAACAGTCCTTGAGAGCAGCTCCTTGTTCTCTGGATGGTCATGGTAGTGTTTGCTCAGCTTCACCAGCTAATGAAGAAGAGTTTTACATCTGAGGTTTCTCTATTTTATGCGTTCCAGGGCGAATGTGTTCTATTTGTGAATGACAGCAGTGGCCTCACCTTGACCTTGCAGAAGGTTCTTCACTGAGTAGAGGTCATGCAACAGAGCATGCTAAATGTGTGAAGAAAGCACTTGGATCCCTCAGAGATTAGTGTCCCTAGACTCTGTACAATAAAGCAGTCTGAGCTTGCGCCCTGTACCTTTGTATTGGAGGAGATGATCAGCACAGATGCTTGTCTATGACAATGCAAGGCAAGTGGTTTCTATGGCTGACCCTTGGACTGGTGGTGAAAGAAATACCGGAAGAGGCAAATAATAATCCAGTTTTCTTTGGCAGAAAATGAAGAGTGATTTGTGACACCAAACTCCTTTAACTTTCCTGAGAAATTACCTTAAACCAGGAAAGATGGGAGGAAAAGGGGTCTTCTTTCCCATTCACAAGTTCCAAAGGCAATTGTAAGCACAGCAGGTCCCAGTAGCATGTCGCCAGTAGAGTTAAGCAAGATGTTTCCTTCTAACCTCTGGGAATTGTCAGTGCTGAGGTGGGGAGAAGCTTCACTCCTTACCCAGAGAAGAGGAAGTTCTCCTGTAGCTCTTTACTTTGACAAGCCAGGATGCATAAAGTGCCAAAAAGAAGACTTCACAGAACATTTTCAACCCATCCTCTCAAAAAGCCCATCCTTTCCATTGGGAAGGGACCCATCTGGGCTGCTGTCTGAATGACTTGTGTAGACAGTGGTAACCCAAGTAAACAATGTTTTCTACGTCTAACCCAGGCAATGCAGAGCTTGTCTTTTTGGAATGCAAAACAAGGAATACAACCCAGCATTTTTATATATTGCTACACCACAAGTCCCAAATATATGGCAGCTCCCTACTTTTTAAGAGGTTGTTCTTTTTCTGTTTAAAATAATTAATGCAAAAAGTTATTCTTCATATTTTCAGTGCAAGTACATTTCTTTCTGAGTAAAATATTTATTCTCAAATCCCGCTCTCCAAGGTCAAATTTTACTGCCTTTTCAGGAGATGTTTTTAAAATACAGATTATTGGTAGCCTATTTTGCTCTGATTCATTTGGTATTTAACAAAAAAGAGTAAGTAAAAAGCTGTTAGTACCTACACCAGGATGTAAGTTGTATGTACAGATTGTATCAAGCATGTTCTACAAAATTACATTTCTGGCAGAGAAATAGTGCTGATTTCAGCTCTGGTCTAGCCAGTGAGAAAATAACTATGTTAAAAGGTTTATGTATAATGCTGGATGTAACCTATATACAGGTACAAATGCTGAAGACCTACCACAATGATATTGTGATGGATGGAAAAAAAAATTCATTTGTGGAGAAAAATGTTGGCTGTATTACCAGGTAGTTTTACTCAGAAGAATTGCTGCTTTGAAAAAGAATAAATAAATAAATCCTCAAGCCAAAAAGCACACACATACCCTAAATAATAGTTACAAAAAGTGGAACAGCTCCCCTGGCCATTTAAGTAAATGCACAGTTTGTACAAACATTTCTGGAAGAAAGCCTGGGGGAGATTGAGTACAGGTTTATAGGGAAGGAAGGGGGATTCCATTAGACCTGCACTCCCAATCCAGAAGAGGCCAGAAGGATAGTGAAAAGTCAGGATGCTACTCCTCAAGGCTTCTTCCTTTTGCTGTCATTTTCTCCACGCAGGGAAAGAGGCATCAGGCTGAAGTCCAATTCTCCTCTCTATGAGATGCTATCATAGCATGTACCAGAGGTAGACCTTATCTTTGGTGCTAAACACAATGTATAAATAGGAAAAATCTATTCAAGCTCTAAGAGCACAGGAGATTATCAGCCTCCTCCTGCCCTCCAAACTGTTTAGGCTTACTGCAGATTTGGGTAAACTGTTCTCTTAAACGTCTGGGACCAGAAATAGCACCAATGAAGGATTTGTCATGGTGTGCATGTATTTACTCCTTCAGCATCCACACAGTCTTTCCTCTGCTTTCATGGCCTTTAGTTCAACCCCCCTCTGAACACAGGGGACCTGATTTATCCAAAGTTCTGCTCCATGTTATTGTTTGTATCCTGTCTCAAACACTGTGAGGTCAGGCCAACATTTTTTTCCATCCACTTTCACTGCATGGGCAATGTCTAGGACAGTCAGGCTCCACAGCTTTAAACTTAAGAGTCATTATTTTCCATCATATTCATGATAGTACAAAACTTAATGATGAGATAACATTATGTGTTTATGGGGCAGCCATTTTATCAATGACAGCCACTTCCAGATATGACAACAAACAGGATAAATTTGGTTCCAATCTGCTAAAAATGTTAGTATTCATTATTTGGAACAGGAAAAAAAAAGCACCTTTTCACAATATTTTAATAATATTGATAACATATGATCTGAATGTGAAATCAAAACCTGATTTGAGCTGTTATGTCTGCCTGATCCTGGAATCATGCCAACATCCAGACTCCTGACAAAAGCTGATTGGGGCTTTTAATGAAGAGGAAGTTTTGAAACATCTTTCTGCCTAGGGTGTGCTTCTGCAAGAAGGAGTTCAGCACATCTGGGGGACATCTCCTGACGCGGCAGGAAGCTCTGGTCCTGGAGGTCTGCAAACAAGCACAGGATGGCTCAAGTGTTGATCATGATGCTCATGTGTCATGAACCGGCAGCTCCATGAACATCTCAGCTCCAGATTTTACCACGTTAATCCTAATGGGAAGAAAGCCAAATGTGCTTCAACAGACTCTGGATTTATGCAGTCAGTCTCCACTGGTTCTGTCTCCAAGTATTTCTGTTCTATTTACTGATACTTAACTAGAAAGGAAAGTTTTAATTGTTTACATTCATGGTGCTTGTAACCAAATTTTGGAATAGCTGAGTGTCCTACTGTCAGGAAAAACAGAGATGATAGTGTACAGAAAACTTTTTGTCTGTAGTAAAGCAAGCAAGCCAGAATCTGAAGAGTGTTTCACTGAAGGTAGACTTCATTATTTCTCTTCCCATTATTTAATAAGGGACTGATCTCTTCAAAGAGTTGAATATGCACAAGTTTCACAACATTTACCTATGTATTGTATTGTTTTGGATAAATTATGAGCAATGTCATTTGAGAACAGCAGGTTTTCCCTGAACTTTCTTTCCTTCTCAACCCCCAAAACATGTTGCTTCTGTGAAATAAAATAGAGATGAAAAGTCAGTCGTGCATAACCTTCTGTGTTCATTTATGAAGTATTGCAGACTCACTGACTACTTTAACTAGGCTTCAAAATGAATGCAGTAACACAAGCTCTCCAGCTCTTGGCAGCACATGTTGGTGGGATGATTACAAAGTAAACATAGCAAAAATATTTTTATATTGGACTCAGCTTTGCCTCTGCAGACCGGATCTTTTGGTTCTCACTGTGGTGTTGTAAATCATTTGCTCCAGTACAGCTGAATGATAAAATAGGAGCTGTGACACATATTGGTAATCCTGCATGCTTAAATCCCATCTTGGTTTGTTTCATGTATGTTGATCTTCATAATAGTGCTTCCCTATTGTTTCCATCAGTGTATAGTGATATCTATTATACATTTTTCTTATTCCCCTTATGGGATGTGTCTGCATGTCAACATTACATTGCATATGCAAAGCTATGTAGGTTTGGATTTGTTTAATTTTTATGGGTTTATGGTTTAGCAAAGTGGGTTTTATACATATTTATATGGCAGTTATAGAATCGTAGAAACATCAGGAGATGGAAGAGGCCACTTGAGATCATCTAGTCCAAAGTGTCTGCTGAAAGCAGGCTCAAACCTCAAAGCTTTGAAGTTAAATCGGGTTGTTCAGGACCTAGTCTGGCCAGGTTTGAAAATATCCGAAGGTGGCAATTTCACAATGTCTCTGAGCAACCCATGCCAGTGCTTTAACCACGGAAGAATTACTTCTTAATCTGCGTTCAGAATTTCCCATGGTTGAACTTGTGATCTTTTCCCTCTTGCTCTTTGCCGTGTATCTCTGAGAAACTCTGGCTCTGTCTTCTCTATAATCCCCCTTTAGGTGGTGGAAGACTGCTGATATCCCACAGCCTCTCCTTACACATCATATTCTGTAGCTCCTTGATCATCTCAATGGCTCCAGGCCCTCTGAACTCTCTCCAGTTTATCAATATCTCTCTTATACTGGGGAGCTCAAAATTGTACACAGCACTCCAGAGGTGGTTTGAAGAGTCCTGGGTAGGTGGGAAGAATTATTTTCATCAACATGATGGCAACTTCTTGGCTTATACCATCCAGTCTGCTGCTGGCCTTGTCACTGAAAGGATGCACTGCTAACTCATGTTCAGCTTGCTCTTCACTGGGACCCCATGATACTTTTCTGCAGAGCTGTTCCTTAGCCAATATGTGCCCAGCCTGTGCTGTCATACAGGATTAGTCCACGTGAGGTGCAGGGCTTGCATTTGTCTTTGTTGAACTTTGTGAGGTTCTCGTTGGTGCCTTCTTCCAGCTAGTGAAGGTCTCTGTGAAGTGCAGGCCTGTTCTTTGGTGTATCAGTCACTCCCCCTATTTGGAGATCATCTGCACACTTGCTGAGAGTGCATTTCAACCCCTTATGCAAGACAGACAGAAGTGTCGAACCACACAGGCTCCAGTGTTCACCTCAGAAGAATGCCATTTGCAGCTGACTGCCAGTTAGACTTTAACCTATTGTCCAGTACCCTTTGAGCTTGACAGTCCAGTCAGTTTTTCACCCACGTTATAGTCCACCCATTGAGTCCATGTTTCCTTGATTTGGCTGCACTGTGGGAGACTGTGCTGAAAGCATTGCTGACAAAATTGCAGGCAAAATCACATCCACTGTTCTTTCTTCACCCACCAAAGAAGTAATCACATCAAAGGTGGCAATCACGTTAGTCAGGCATGATTTACTGTGGGTAAATACATGCTGGTTGTTCCAAATCACCTTCTTGTACATCTTGTGCCTGGAAATTGCTCTGAGGAGGCTTTCTTGATAATCTTCCAGGGGTCTGAGTTTAGACTGGCCAGCTTTTAATCTTTTTTCCAGCCATCTGAGACGTTACCAATCACCACAACCTTTCAAAATCTATAGAAAGCAGTCTCACAGTCACATTGGCAAGTTCCTTCAGCAGTGTCATAGGTAGCTGACCCAGCCCCATGACCCTTTGTATGTCCGGTTTATTTCATCCCTGACTCAGTCCTCCTCGAGTGTGATTAGTAAATTCATCCTCCAAGCTTTGCTACTAGACACAAACACATGTCAGGCCTGACAGCAGACCTTGAGAGTGAAGATCTTATGACTGAAGACGAAGGTTTTTCCACTGAGTAGATTTTTCCAGTTACAGAAGATGGGAACTGTTCTAGTCTATTCTGAACCAGCTTCCAATTGTTCAAGGAAGGCTTTATCTTTCTCCATTTCTTGATTGAGTTATAGGAGATGCCCACAACAATATCCCTTTTGATAGGGACCTATAAGCTCTTGGCCGTCTCATGCTCTGTTCCCTCACAAATGTGCATGCTTTCACGCCACTCAGTTGCCAAGAGCACAAACTCCACCACCATCTGCCATCTTTTCCTAAAGAATGTGGATCTGTCCGTGACAGCTTTAGTCATGCAATTGTCTCATTGCATCTCTAATCATCTGTTTTTAAATCATGAGAGGGCTGAGGTCTTTCAGGAGCAATTTTCAGGTTCATCAGCCTGAGCAGCAGAATGAAGCTACCCTGGTCTTGGTAAGGCAGTCTCATCCCACAAAGGGCTTTGGAAGCAGAGTAAAACCATGGATGCATTAACTATTGAAGAATCCATAATATTGGAACACATTGGTAGTTTCAGTGGCTGGTATCAGCAATGAAATGAGCTCTTGTGATCCTGTACAGAAGCTTTTTGAGACAGGCAGTTTCATCCCTAGGTAGCAAGCACTGCAGTGGCCTAGCTTGGACACCTGAGTTGCCTTCATAATGACATAACAAGAGGCTATGCAAATGATTGTGTGGCTGAGGAAGGTCTGAGCTACCAGAGATGGCATTTTTGTAAAAGATTTTTGTCCCTAGAATTTGTCCAGTTGCTTTCTGAGCCCATTTATCATCTGCGGCATCCAACGCCAGGGAGTTCCACTGCTACCTGTTGTACAGAAAGGGTTATCTCCTGAACCTACCACCTGCTAAGTCCATTTGGTACTCCCTAGGTTTGCCCTAGGGAGAGACAGTCAACAATCATTTCTTGTTGACCATTCTCATACTACTCATGGTTTTATAGATTTCCACACAATGTTCCTCTGTTCTGCTTTCTCCTTTCAAGCTAAGTCCTAATCTAGTCAGTTATACTTCATAGGAAAACCATTCCATGCTTTTATTCATCCTTGTTACCCTTCTGTATTTTTTTTCTGTTTTTCTATTTGCTGTTTGAGCTAGGGAATCCATAACTACACGTAGTTCTGGAGCTGTAGGTACAATGTGGATTTACAGAATGCTTGAAGGTGTTTTCCATTTTATTCTCTGTTCCTTTCCCAGTAATGTGACTTGCTGCTTTTGACTGCGGCTGAGTACCCTTTTCATAAATCTTTATATAGCCCTAAGGTCCAATTCCCAAGCAGTAAAAGTCAGTTCAGGGCCTATTATCATGTATGTAAAATCAGATTTTTTTTAAAATGTAATTAATTTTAGATTTAGCTACATTGAATTTCATCTGCCTTTTTATTGATCAGTTGTTGTGTATTGTGAGACTGACTCTTCTGCAACTTCCTCAGTTTTCCATCATCTTTACTATCTTGGATTCTTAATAATCTCAACAAACTCCCATCTCACAAAGACCCCTTTTTCCAGGTTTAAGTCGTGCTGAACAATATAAGCTTGAGTACAAATCCCTGCATGACTCCACTGCCAACCTCCTTCCACCGTCAGAACTGGCTATTTATTTCTACCTTCTGTTTCCTGCCTTTTAATCAGTCCTTTATTCACATAACCTTACCTCTTAAACCATCACAGCATGATTTCTTTAACAGGCTTGGATGAAGGACTTTCGAAAAACAGTTCTTAGCCGTACACCTATTTGTTGATGCCTTCTGAACTCTCTAATAGATTTATGATGTGTGATTTCCCCTTATAAAACCATGTTGACTCTTCCCCAAACTAACTCAAAATTATTTCTGTTCAGATAATGAATTCTCTCTCATCTGAATCTCAATGTCATTTAAGTACAGAGCAGTCCTCCCTGTGGCATCCTTTCCCAGCTTCCAAGACTCAGCATAGCGTAAATTGCTAAATTTACCCAGAATCCAGACTTCCTGAGCCAAAAACTGTGTTCAGATCACTGTGTGACCAACTGCTACATTGTGCTACCAGTGGATTTATCCTTTGTCAATTTGTCAGGTTTCCTGTTGAATCTCTTTTCATTCCTTGAGTTTCCACAGCAGTTCATGGCAATGAATGACACTGAATTCATGCCTTACATGAGAAGGTAGTCATGTTTATTTGAAGCCTTCACCCAGATAATTTCACTGAGTGCTTCCTGTTCTATGAGAAGCCAATGCAGGGTGTTGGGCAATGTTACTTCAGTACCTGGGAAGGATCCTGTCTCTCTGAGCCAAGGAATGACTGGGTTGTGAGGTAACTGGGAGGAAACATCCTGCACATGTGCATGTGGGGGAGAAATCCAACTGCTCAATGTGGAAAGCTCTGCAAGACCTTGTAAATCGTGTGATGGGAAATGTCAGTAGTACATGGAAAAGGGACAGGGAGAAGATTCAGACACTGGATCATTTGGTTGCTTGTTGACTCTGTTTTGAACCTCCTCAAGTGGCTTTCTCCAAGGCGCTGCCTGGTACTCTTCATCCTAAGGAGTGTTCCCACTATGAAAGAGCCTACATCAAGCCTTTACCCCTCTGTCTCAAACACTGTCCCATCAAACTTTGCATCCTCCTGTGCTCCCACATGCCCTTGGGCATCCCACCAGGCATGAAACACAGTCCCTCAGGATCATGCTGTAAAAACAGCTCTGATCTGTGCTGCAACGCAGTCCTCACTTTATTTTGGATAACAACCTCCCTGCAAAATGGGATAATTGTGCCCTAGGGCCATAAGGATCCCGCAGCATCCCAGGAGGGAAGCCAAGCCAGCTGCTCTGTGGTATGCCTGTGACCAATGAGACGGCTCTGAAGGGTGTGGACACGAGTCAGACAGTGCTGAGCTGGCCTTGATGCTGGAGATCAGCTCGCTTTTATTTAGCAGTTTTACAGATAGAGAGTGTCGTTTCAATCTGGCCACAGAAAGGGCATCTGGAGTCCTAGAGAGCTTCACAACTGAACAGGTGCACCCTGTCTCTGCTTCGACTGAGCCTTTTGCATTAATCATGCCTCACTTTAGAATCAGTTGTCCTTTTTAATCACTTTTCTCCTGAATATATGAGGCATAAAATGCAAAATAGCTTGATAGGTGGAAGCCATTAATCCAATCTGTTCATCACAAATAAAAACTGCTGATCATTAGTGCGTAAGGAAATGGCAACGGCAATGGATTTAGCCAAAGCTAACCAGTTAGTAAGAGAAATACCCTGTTCACATCTCCCTGACTGGGGAGTAACTGTATTAGGAAGGGATCACAGCAACGCAGTGTGCTGGGTTGTGGGGGTACCTCGCTGGGAAGCCACCAGCCTGCAAAAGTTGCTAGTGCCATCTCGTGGTTTTCATGCACACGAGTGTCAGCACAAGGAGCTGCCAGCCCAGGCTGGTGACGCCTGCAAGACACATGGTGGGGGACCCTGCAGGTCCTGGCACAGTCCCCTCTGTACCTCAGGTGCTTTGCAGACAATCATCCCTGAAGAGGGTGAACACTGTGGTGTTCACTTCACAGTGGATGGAAAGACTGTGCTGAGTTCCAGCCATCTCCACCAATGACACCTGCCTGCCCTCATCCCCTCTGTGTCCTGCATTTCAGTATTAGCTGCTGACAGTGCCTGTGCTGGGCTTTATCACCCTCCTTTCCATCACAAAGATGGGAAGCAGAATAATTCCACAGCTTGATGACCCAAACAGCTCTGCCACATCTTTTTGCTGCACCAGAGCCACGGGCGAGAAAATGGCCATGGTCCATGGGGTGACCACTTCAAGCCGTGCTCAGGGGATGGAGATGAGCATCTGCTGCAAACAAACCATTGAGCAGGACACGATAAGCTGGCTGACTGTCATAAATTCTACAATTTACTTTGATGAAAGTTTTAGCCCTCCTGGTACAGAGGTAATCTGCTACATATGACCCAGCTCCTGCCAAGACAATGCTTCTCGTAAGGTTAGCAGTGGCACCAGAATGCTCCTGCTCCTTAGATGTAATGAACATGGTGACAGTACCTCACAGAACAGATGCAGTTTAAGAATGCAACACATAATACCAACTTTATAATTCCTCTTATCTCAGTGAATTAACAGCCATCTTTTTGCTGTTCACATGTGCTGCTGCATGGACAGATATTTTTTAAACTGGACATTAGGAGTGGGTGGGTTTTTTTCACATGGTTTGTCAGGACATGGCTATGAGTCCCACTTTTTCCTACTCTGATCTTTTTTGGTCACCAGAAAGCAAAGCTTTAATTACTCTGTGGCTCTCCTTATGGAGCTGGACTGCTTGCCAGCATTCCCTTGTAGTGCCATGTAAAGCCACAGAAGCGCAGCCTCTGCCCTTAAGTCTCTCTCCCCAGCAGTTTGCTGCCTTGCTTTCTTTCAAGAGGTGGTTGTTCTGTGGTTTTTCCACAGGAGGGATGAGGATGCTCATTTCCCACCCTGCCACATGTGTAAAGACCATGCAGAAATTTTGAAGAAAGGAGCTTCAGGGCTGCCTGTGACAGCAATAGGAACAACCACTACCAGGGCTGCCCCTGCTGCCCACCTGAGTAGGCAATGGGGAGGTAAGAGTTGGCAATGAGGTCAAGGCAGTGCTGGAAGAAGCCAATGTTCAGGAGAGGAGCAGAAACAGGATCCAGCTATGACCTTCCCCCCTTTTTCTAGCCCCAGATGGTGCATCAGCCCCAGGCATGCGGGGCCATGCAAGACCTTACTCTTCAAGGTGTCAAGGTAAGATATAGGGATGGTGGAGGGGAACCATCAGCTCCAGGGTCTAAGGATGCTGAAGCTGTAAGGTTGCCACCAGGGCCCAAGTGCACAGAGTGTTTTCCAGGTTTCCAAGACAACCTCTGCTCTGAGCTGATGAGCTGGTTTGCTGTTTCAACCCCTTCCTTCACAGATGAGTTCCCTTGGATTCATGCTGCCTGTCTCCTCAGATCCTCCTCTTCCCTGTCTTTCCTTTCCTTAATCTCGCCTTTTCTTTTCTTTCTCTTCCCATCCAGCTCATTTCTCTTCTTCACAAAACCCTGGGCCCATAAAAATCACACTCAGTACAGCACTAACCCATCCTTGACCCACACGAGCCTGAAGGTTCCCATCCTGTCTGCTCCCCAACACATCCTGTATCTCATCTCTTCAGATAGAACCCAAATCTGGGGCTACGCCTGCAGCTCTGTGTCCAGAACAAAGCAGGACAGGACCCAGGCTCCTTTCCTTCTGCCCACTCTTCTCCTTAGCATCTGCTTACTAAATCAATGGGTTTTGGTACCTACCTTCTCCCTAGCACATTTCAGGTTACAAAACTCTGCTTTCAGCATCACTGGGAATCATTCAGTGGCACCACAAGGATGCAGCTGCAGGTGTGCCCTGCTTTTCTCTGCTCATGGAGGCTCATTATTAGACATATCAGGTCACCAAAACCTCTTCTGATTCTGCGATTTTTGGTAGATGGTCCAAAGGAAACCTGACTGCTCTCTGGAGTGACAGCTAGCTTGCAGCCTGACACAAATGAAGAATATAGCGAGATGGAACAGATTTTTTGCCCCAGGCCTTCTCTGCTGATGTGTTAAGTTCGATGGCAGCATTTGGAGAAGAAGTGAATTAATCTTATTGGAGTTGTGTACAAAAGAGACCAGAGGGAAAAAAAGGGATTAAAAAAAAAAAAGGATGTGTGAATCCGTGTTGACTATTTTGAAGCCATAAACAAGTGGCATCAGAAAAGAATTTGACAACCATATGGACTTTCAGAAGTGTGAAATCTTCTGAAAATGATATGCAATCATGTGAAGACTGGCATGAAAAAAAGACGACTTGAGATACGGATGGATGAGAAGTATAGACAGGAAACTGCAATGTGCGATACGGGAGTTAAGATTCTAGGTACATGAAAAGAATGCTATACAGAAAAAAGTATATAAATGAAATTTCATTAAATTAAACTAAAGTTACATAAGAGAATTCTCCCAAACATAATAGGAATAACAGTCAGTCCTATTCCTTATTGCTGATGCTTAGAACTAGAATTTTTGGGGAATTGCAGTGTCAGAGATTGAGCAACAATTTTTCCATGAAAATAATCATTGTTTTCCTGGGAAGCTTCACTGAAGATGCCACATGAGATTTCACACGGCAAAAGCTACAGGTACAAGAGCACAGGTCCTGCTGAAGGGCATCAGCTGCTCCTGCTGAATTCAGTAACTAAAGTGGCAGTCCTAAGTTTCTCCCCTGATGTTCACTAAGGGGACACTTCTTATTTCAGAGCCTGGCAGGTACTGGCATTGCCCTGAGAGACAAGTAGGCTGGCAAGAAAGCAGATTTGCAACTTGTAACTTCAGTGTAACACATCTCCATATCTGCTATACATGCATATGGCAGGGACATCTCCATGGGCCACAGGGCCTGGCAGATGAAGGTGCATGATAGGAAGTCACTCAAACACCAGAAAAGGAGTTAAGTGCTGCTCTTCTGTCATAGGGAAATGGGGACTATTGGCAGGGGCAGCTCATCAGATCTGGACAAGGGCCACCACACTGCATGAGGTCTGAGCTGTGAGGAGGAGAAAAACTTGAGAAGTCTGGACTCTGTCTAGGATACTCTGTTTAAATGCTGGCACTCTGAGCCTCGTTATCACCTGACTGTTTGATGCCTTTCCCCTTCAATTTACCACAGTGCACAATACTATGAGACCCAAATTGCAGCCAAAATCTGTTCAGGTTTGATTTATAAATGGCTCTGATTTGCCTCTGATTTCACCTTCCCCTTCGGCAGTAGTCCAGTTCTGGATACTGGTTTGTAATGCTCATCATATGCTGAGAGAATGGGAAAAGTGAATGAAAAGTGAGAAACTGGAAGTGGAAAACAAACTGGCTGTGCCATCCTAAAGAAGCAGGAACAAAAATAGGCTGAATGCTCAGAAGAGAAATGGTCTATCATGAGGAAAAACAGATCACGGCAAAAGCTGGCTCTCACGTATCAATAGAGACAATATGATGGAATGAAATGGATGATGGACATGAAAGGCATCTATTGGCATAGCTTTGACATTGGATTTGATACATCAGCAGAACTTTGGCTATGAATTTACTGCGCTTTGGAAAGAGGAAAATCATGTTACCATAAGTACTCTAATGCATGTTACTGTGGCTCACCAAAATCCTGGGGTCTCAACCCAAAGAGATGCAAAGGTGACTGATATAGGTGAGCCCAGAATCAACTGAAAGATCCTAGCTGATCTCTCAAGGGAACACTTGGGTGATTCTGGAAGCCCTGTAAAATGTATGTTTGCTTAGATTAGCAAAAGCATGTGAAAGTTAGTAACAATAATTTCTTCCCCCTTTAAACTGACAATGTCTTCTCACTTGCATGGCAGTAGTTGCTCCTTCCCCATCAGTGACAGATTCTCCCTGAGCCACAGAGAAAGCAAAATGCCCTCTGTGATGTGATGTATAACCAGACACTCATATGGCAGCTCCAAGGTGCAGATCTTGAAGAAGTACCTACAAATTTCTGATGTGGTTGGTTCATTACTACAGCCACAGCAGTCTGAAAACGGCTTGTGTGCCCAGCACCTTCTCTTGACTACATCCATTAACAGATATCCTGCCTCCCTACAGACTTCACTGGTCTTACACTAAGTGGAGTTTCAGCAGGAGGACTTCAGAGCAACTTGCCTCATCTGCCCAGGGAAGGTCCTAGAAGACAGGAAAGGAGGAGCTCCTGGGAGATCCAGGCTCTATGATTCTATGGCAGATCAGACAGGGCAGGATGTGCATGTGTGTCGCTCACAGACTAGCTATGGTGTCACATCACTGAAGTATCACAGGAAACCTAACTTGGAAGCAGCTGAAGGGAGAAGAGGGATTCCAGTCTTGTTCTGCCATTGCACAGGGTCAGAGTGGAGGAGACCACATGAATCATGTTGAGCACTGAAAGATCAGCTGGGACACGAGGGGATGGACAGATTGTTCCACACTGAGCACCAGTAACAAGGTTTCTGGAGGAATAGCTTCAATTTTTTTTGATCTCCAAGCCATTTCTCATCTCACCCATAATGCTTAAAGGAATTTTCAGCTTTTCTCCAGAGTTGTTTGTATTTCAATAGGATACATGCTACAGAATTGCCTACCTCTGTTGTGCATTCCACCCTGAATGAAGAAAGCACAGAATCTGGGACGTACTCTCCTATAATCTGATATTTTGAGTAGCTCTTTCCATTCTGCAATATTCCCATTAGACCTCAATCTCCTTAAGAAGTCAGTACACATCCAAAAATGTTCACACATATCTTAATGTTTTCCATATGTATCGTCTAAGTACACCCTTTCTCTCTTTCCCTTTGCCTTTGATTAGGCCATTGCAACACCAAACAATCATTTGTTGCTTGGTGACATTAGCACAGTCACCAATACATTTAATGTCCCATGGTCTCCTTCCACCACTGAAGGTAGTACTTGAAGTTAGTCCAAAAGGGAACCAGCAGAAAGTGTCACTAATAAGAATGTGACAAACTGTATAGAGAAACATAAGGCTCTTTTCCTATTTAAAAAGGAAACTCCTGAGTCTACTTTAAGATGCCATGATTTGTATTTTCAGACTGTGGTGTGACAAGCCTAAAGAAAAGCATATCAAGACCCTTCTTATTTCTTTATCTAATGAGGTATGGGGTTTAGCTGAGGAATTTAAATTATTGTCTGATAAGTGTTTGGAATTCTTGAGGGTCACAAAGATCAAGGCAAATGGATCAATTCAAATTAATTAATTTTGACACTGTGACAACTGCTAGCTTTTTTTTTCCCCCTAAACAATGATTAATATTTTTTCTCTTCTTGAAACACTGAAGAAAAAGGAGAGTCTTGTTTTCCAAGGAACTGTAATATTGAATGTCCCCAAATTTGACATGAGCACTTACAGACAGATAGAGCTGTTCTAACTTTATAAGAAAGAAAACATTGAAAAACAGCAATTTCTTAATTTCATGATTCATTCATTCATCATCTGGTCCTTTGACTTTTTTTTTTAATTAATAGAGTTGTTATGAGACAAAGCAGCAAGAGACATACATTAAGTAAGGAGAAAAAAATCCATTGAGAAATAGATGTTTTATATTTAATTACAACAGTCATGCAGGGAGCATATGTGCTATGCCACATCTCAAGCAGAATCAGCACATAGTTGTGCCTGAAGAAGTGGCCTTCAGAAAGAGCAATTAGCTTTTTAACACTTTTTCTTTCCTATTATTAGTAATCCTGATAAAGCAAGATATTTTAACAGTTTTAATTTTTTCTTCTTCCAGAACATAGATTTGCCACATTTACATTTTCAAACGAACAACCTCAGGGGCTGGGAATATAACAGTGCTGAGGGTCCCAGCTTGAAAGGCATCTCAGGACAAAAGTGCACAGAGAACAACTCCAGATGAAACACCAGGTGCCATCCTGTAGTTAATGGCACGTGCCTTCTGCGTGGCTTCACACAAGACCCTCAACCACATGGTGCCCTGGTCTCCCCAGAGAAAACCTGAGAGTAACACTGTGTTACTGAACCTAGGTCTAATATAGGGCTGCTTACTAGAGAGAAACCTAAACAAAACAGTATTATTTTGTTAGAGGCATATTCCAACAGACTTCACTTCAAAGGAGGAGAAGGCAGTGCATGTCTTCTGTAAGAGCTAAGCCTGCATTTGAGCCCTGAAAGCTCAGCTTGGAGGAATCTCTTGTCTCCTGCCAGACTCCAGCTGTGTCAGAAAGAGCTCATGGCTGGATATGAAGCAGGCTGCACACTGATAGGAGAGACAGCAGCTTCCTAAAATCACTGCTACTCTGGATGCTATTTTTGTTCTCTTGATCTCCAAGAACCACTATGGCTCAGGGACAATGTTTGAGAGTTAAAGAAGGGAAAAGAAAGGGCAGAGCAAGCAAAAAAAGCTTCATGGTGGAAATCAGCATTTGTTCATGCGAGTACCTGCTCTCCTACTCCTGTGGCTTGAGCTGTTTTTTGCCTCTCCTGTTTGAGACCATCTGAACAGAAGTAAATCCCAGGCAGTAAATCGCACTGTGCTCAGAGGATTGCAGGTGCCCCACTCACCATAGTGCCTGAAGAACTGCCACCTACCTCCTCGATGAATTTACCTAACATTAGCCACTTCAGAATCTGCAAGCTGCTTTTCAGGATTCCATTTCTGGGAGATTCTTCTCCCCTGACCTTTGTTCTGCTGCTTCCTCCCTTCTTCCATCTGTAGGAACATCTGCAAAAATATAGAAAAAATTCCAGTTTAATGTTGTTTCCCTGAGTCATAAGGGTGGTCCTATCAGCCTTCATTGATATGATGCAGAAGTCTTGAGTGACCATCACGAATGAGGCAACATGACAGAGGCAACAGTCCAACAGGGCTGAGGGTCTGTGAAGAGCCTGCAGAGAAGACAACAGGATTTTGTTTTGTCCAGGACCCATCACTCTGAGAAAAGTTTTATACTAATGTATTGGCTCCCCATTCAAGTGCTGGTTTTGCCTTTGCCACTGTCATGAAGATCAAGAGCCAGAGCTGCTGACATCCAGCATTAACACTGGGTAGGAGTTATTTCAGCTCTATTACAAGCTTTTCTTGCCACCAGTTTTCTCTGTTGCCTTAGCAAATAGTATCATAGAATCATAGAATACCAGGTTGGAAGGGACCTCAAGGATTATCTGGTCCAACCTTTCTTGTCAAAAGCACCATCTAGACAAGATGGCACAGCACCCTGTCCACCTGAAACTTAAAAGAGTCCAATGTTGGGAAAAGTAGATCAACCAAGGTACAGCTGAGCACCATCACCTCCCAGCATCAGTGAGTAGGAGGGTGCAACTGCAAATTACCTCTTGTTCCTGTGAAAGTGAAATCCATGAATGATCTTCAGCTCTAACACTGCATTGCACCTTGATGCTTGCACACTCTTTCATACCTAAGAGGAGAGAAATGCAGCTGTTGTGGGCAAGACTCATGAGCCAGAACCCAAGAGAGCTGCCCAAGGCCCCAGGTTGTGATGGGGGTGGGAGGGAGGGAGGAGGGGAACAGCCAGCAGGCAATGCCAGGCCATCACAGGGGAGGGGAAACTGGTGGCACCAGGCCAGCTGCTGGCAGGGGAATCAGGTGGATGATTTCCTGAGTGCTTCTCTGAAGAGTAAAGAAATGTCCTTTGCCTTCTAGTGGGAAAAGCCACTGGCTTACTCTTAGCAGCTAGGTCTCTCTCCAGCGAGTGGAGAGAGACAGAAGCCTTCTTTCCAGGAGACTGATGGTACCCTCAGATACTCCATTGGAAGAGAAATGACACTCTAGCCTCAGCTGCAGCATCTCCTTGTTCAGGAACTGAATGCCAGCTACAAGTTTGAGTTGGTAGAGACCCGCTCAGGCCTGTGATCAATGTGTGCTAGGGCAGTTGCCTTGCTGGAAAAAGAAAAAAAGAACTGCTATAAATGCATAAATTTTTATAGAAAAATGTCAGCAGGAAAACAATGGTGTATGACTGAGGGAAATACGCTCACAAGGAGTGTGATGGTTCATTTCTCAGCTACATCAGGCCATCAGCAGGCCACATTCAATTGGACAACAGCAGGAGGTGCAACCCATCCACCCTGCTGTAAATCAACCCCTTAATGCTCTCTTCTGCACTGACTTTGACTAATTACCAGAGGAATATTTTCCTTTGAAAGAAGATTCCAATACCATTGTGAACATATTTATTGATCCATTTTTGGATCTTGTGCTTTCCTCTTGCTCTTATCCTCATGGCTATAAACTAATCTTCATTTTTCNTATGAGGAAAGGCTGAGGGAGCTGGGTCTCTTTAGCTTGCAGAAGAGGAGACTGAGGGGAGACCTCATTAATGTTTATAAATATATAAAGGGGGAGTGTCACGAAGATGGAGCCAGGCTCTTCTTAGTGACAAACAATGATAAGACAAGGGGTAATGGGTACAAACTGGAACACAGGAGGTTCCACTTAAATATGAGAAGAAACTTTTTCTCAGTGAGAGTAACAGGACACTGGAACGGGCTGCCCAGGGAGGTTGTGGAGTCTCCTCTGGAGATATTCAAAACCCGCCTGGACGCCTTCCTGTGTAACCTCATCTAGGTGATCCTGCTCCGGCAGGGGGATTGGACTAGATGATCTTTTGAGGTCCCTTCCAATCCCTGACATTCTGTGATTCTGTGATTCTTAACCCCTATGCATGGCTGTCCTTTCAGGTCTTCTCAGCTGTCACTCACAGCAGTCACAGTTGAGCCCATCACCTGGACTGCTAGATAGAAATACTGTTCCTCTATGGAGACAGCCAAAGGCTTTGCCTTTCCTGGCGCAGGACACCATGGTCTACCATTGATCCCATTGAGGGAGGGGAGAGCAGGACTCTGGTCTCAGGGAAGCTGTTTTGGGCTTTTAGCTTGCACCAGGACACCTGGACTGTGGCAGCCTGAGAGTTTTGCTGTTGTCTCTGTGCTTCATACAGGTCTTTTTCATGCCCAGTCCTCCCACTGCAGTGTTCTTGCCTGCAGTGCCACATGGTGCAAGGCTCCCACAGCTGCTTCTCCCTGCCACCAGCATAAGACTCTTCTTGTACACATCTTGCTCACTCTGCTACTTGTTGTTTGTTTTATGGGCTACCATGAAGCAAAGACTGAGATCTCTGGGGCTGTTTAGCCTTCAGAAGAGAAGGCTGAGAGTGGATCTGATCTGAAGGGTGGATGTTAGGAAGATGGAGCAATTAGTCTCTTTTCAATGGTGCCCAGTGATAGAACAAGGGGAAATGGGCACAAACCGGAACACAGGAAGTTCCACCTCAACATGAGAAGGAACTTTTTTACTATGAGGGTGACAGAGCACTGGAACAGGCTGCCCAGGGAGGTTGTGGAGTCTCTTTCTCTGGAGACTTTCAAGATGCATCTGGATGCATTCCTGTGTGACCTTGCCTAGATGAACCTGCTTTGGCAGAGGTGTTGACCTAGATGATCTGTAGAGTTCCCTTCCAACCCCTACCATTCTACCATTCTGTGATTCTCTAATGAGGCTGGAGAAGACTTTCAGCACTCTTCTTTCTGTGCCACGAGGAGGGCAGAGCTTGTCTGCTCAGTAAGGGAAGGCAAGAGTTATGGTGGGCAATGTGCAAGTAAAGACACACACACTTGCTCACACCTTCCTGAAGCTCCATCAGACATGGTGCTTGAACACAGGAAGGAAAAAGAGGGCGGACTTGTATTCACAACATTATGCTCCTTTACCGCTGAAAAAGTAGAAGAAAGAGTTCTTATATTTTTCATGCTTTTCACTTTCTGTCCCATTGCCACACAGCACTGACAAATGCTATCTGTAAAAAGGAAACCTCAATAGAAAGCTGTTAAGAAGAGGCCTTCCTATTAGTGCTTTCCCTTTCCTTACAACTCCAGCTTTGTCCAGCAGCCTCCCCACTCTGTGTTTAAACCTGTACCTGCCTGTAACTCACCCACAACATGGAGCACTAGACCTCCCTTTGCGAAGCACGTGCACTGGCAGATAATCCAGATCAGTTTACCTCTGTGTACCTGGCAGCACGCTACTGTGCACTGACTAAATATCAGAAGAGTTTGTGGTTAATTAGGATCAGATTAATCCCTGCTGACTGCCTGTCTCTGTGCAAAAAGGGCACTAGAGGTTAGAAAGTATTAAGTACCTTAAACATCTACATGCATAATGTGAAAACCTACTGAAGATCCAGATTTGGTACTTGAAAGTGTGAATGTGAAATTATTTACCCCTGGAGACATTTAAACATGCATCTTATCCTATCAAAGCAAGAAAATCCATTAAAAAAATTCCAGGAGGAAATGTAACAAATATTTGGCCATGGAAAATAATAAACCAGCAGCACAATGGAGGCAAGACATCTACGAAAAAAAAAAGCCTTAGAGATTCTAAACATTATTTCTGACTTCTAAGAATTTAGTTCAGTAGATGAAGTATAATTTGCATAGCTGCACTAAAGCTTTTTCCAGGATACAACTGTACCTAAGCTTTAATTTTATTAGTTCCTATTTATCATAAGATACAACAGCTAATAATTAGATAGCTTTATATTTACAGCCAGTCTACGGCGTTCCCAGCTTCAGGGGGCTTCACAGAAGCCTTTGAAGAACATTTTCTTATGTGTTCAAATTATTTAACACATTCCTGACACTATACTGTAGATCATATTTTGTTGAGATACTTAGCTATCCCTAAGCATGTAAGTAAGTGGTTATTGGACATGTGGAAATAAGGAGAGCTTTTCTGCTTTTCTTGTCATTTTAAATGTAATAGTATTCTTAAATGAGGAAGGATCCTGAGGATGATTTAAAAAGTTGAGCAGCTATATAAATGGAGATAACAGTAGAATGATTTTTAGAGGTTAAACAGACTAATAAGGAATCTACAGGTCCATGAGAAAATATCAAGTTCACGCACATCTTCACAAATGCTGATAGACCATCAGGTATTTTTTCTTTCTTATTTTTTGTTACTGATGCATTTATGTAAGTATTAGGGACATTTATATAATAACAGGATATTAGCTCCTTTTGAGGTCATCTGTTCTTGTGACTTATTCCCCATTTACAGTCATAAGCTTCTCATTGTGACATCACCTTGGCGGCCACAGCAGTACCTGTGATGTCACCAGAAGGGATTATGACCTGAGTGGGAAGTAAGCTGCAGAGCAGATCAGTTCCTAAAGAATAAAGGCTTTGTTTCGCCTTGCTAGCAGATGGAGAAGGAAGCAACCCACCCACCCTCTCACCTCTGCCTGTCATGGTGGAGCAGGACCACTTCTCCACACAGTGCTGGCTGGTAGTGCAAGGATCCCTTGTTGCTGTCACCAAAAGCCACCAAGGCTCTGCCACAAGCTTTGGTGGAGCAAGGCTGTCAAGGAAGCTGGATCAGGGCCTCCAGAGCTGAGGTCCTCACCTGCACTGCTGCTTTTCAATGCTGTGCTGGCATTGGGATGGCACAAATATAGAAATCTACTTAGGAAAGAGTCAGCCAAGGTTGTCAGAAGAAATGCCCAACATACAGGGACATCTGTGGAGCACATCTGAACTTTCCCACAAATATTAGCATGTGGGGCATTCTGATGAAAAAACATTGAATGACAAGGAGGAAACTCTTCCAGGGAGGGAAATTGGGGCTGGCAGTGTAGGAGGGTTTGGTTAGCTTGGGTGAACTTTTGTGCACCAAAGTGGGTGAGAAAATATGTGCAACAGGTACAAATTGCATACAACTTTGTTTCTCTGTCCAGATCAGGGGTAAATCACAAGCTGGAGTGAGAGGGTAGGACAACAGCTCACTGTGAAACTGCAGTGAGCACAGGGAGGCACACATGAAAGCTGCAATGGGACATGTTGCAGATGTGCTGTTCCTGCTGCATGGGCCCAGCAGCCTCAGAGGTCGGTCAAATGTTGCTCACTTGGGTCCAGCTGGTTTTCTGACCTTATGCCCAGGCTGAAGGGAGATTATCTGTGGGATGACAGGCAGGACATAAAAGCTGTGGCTCAGTACTAAGCCAGTTCAGTAATGTGGACTTCAACATGGATCCATGTCATCAGTTCAGGCCACAGACAGGCCAAACCACAGCTGATGAACTGGCCTATGTAGAACTGCCCTGTAAATAACATTCTTCCAAGTTACTCACTCTAGAAGTTTCCATTTGACCTCACCTCTCTCAGCTACTCAGCCAAATCCTCTTTCTGAAAACCAGGCTCCTTGTGAGAAGTCAATTTTGCAACTTCATAAACATCTTCATGTTTTCCTCTTCTGTTTGGTTCACTGTCATTTCAGCCATATCAGTAGCAGAAATTGCAGTTGACAACATGCTCATATGAGGACCTCTCCCAATGTCATTTACTTGGCATCATTTATTTGGTACTGTAGAGGACTGTGATAGTCAGTTAGATAAGCATTTGGGGGGTATCTGAATTAAAATCAGCTTTTAACATACTTTATATTCCCTGTCAACAGTAAATGTATTTAAATTGTCAATCCATGTAGTCATCTGGGAAGAAAACATGCTGCCACAGAGTTGCTTCTCACCCCTGTTTTTGTCTCACTAGCATGTCTTGTCTGAGCGTGAATTTCCACCAGGTTCCATGCAGGACACTGACTCTCCCAGAAGCATTTTAAAACTGCAGATACCAAAAGGGTGACTTTCTGGGGCAGAGGTGGCATTTCACAGATTGGCAAGTCAACACTGAATGTGCTGATGCAGCACCTCTGAGCTACCTCAGGCAGCAAAGTAGCTGATCTGTGACAGCAGTTGCCACAGGTCACCTGTGCATTCAGGAAGGGTCTTATATATTCAGAGTCTGCAGGGTAGAGACTTTACTGCTAAGACCTTCATATAACACTGTAGGAAATACATAAACAGCTGAGTTTATCTCTTTGGAGCGCAGGCATTGTTTTTCCTGGACTTTCTTAAGCCATTTTCACCTATGAAACACGCTTAGAAGTACTTGCATTACAATAAGGATGTACAAAATCTTTACTCTCTCCTCAATGAGGTTTTCTTCCATTTTTAAAAATTCAAATAAGTTTCATCAACCTGGAAATAAAGAATTGATCTCGTCCTTGTGGTTTCTCAGCCCTTTTAAATCCTGTTTATTGAAAATCGTGTAATGAGAATGGTCACTGTCAGTCAGAAGACTGACTTGATTTGGCCTCTTGTTCAGCCTGCACTTCTGTGTGTGGAAATTCGTGTCACTTCATCAGTGTTATGATGTTAATCTCTTTCAGTGAAAGCAGAACTCCTGTTTGCTTTGGACCAGAGAAAGGCAACATCCTGCCCACTGCAGAAGGCATCACACAACACATTAGAAATACCTGCCCTGCAACTTGAAGAAGGAGTTGACTCCAGCGCCAATAGCTCACACTGCTTGTTAACTTACTGCCTAGATTAGTTTTGGATTGCTCCCACTACCTGTATCCAAAACTGCCCCTGGGTACTGTTCCAGGCTCGTTTACTCTGGGACTCATCCCAAAAGCCCCCATGGCAGAGCCTGTCCCCAACCTGGGTCCCACACAGTCCTCCAACACCAGCCCATCAGCCCTTGGGCATCTTACAGGGTGCAAAACACTGTTCCTCAGTGTCATGCTATAAAATCACTGCTCTGCTATTCCATTCAAAGTGTTAGTGAAACAGGAAAATGAAGCCACATAAAACCATTATATTCCTGATTTAGAGCCACAGAGATTACAGGAGACCAAAAGCCAAGTTCTATGCAGTTTAGTCTGTGCTGTTGCCCCTCTGCTACTTAGCTTGCAGCCACGGGCAGGGAGGCTAACTCCAGCTGGGAGAGATGCCAAAATGCCTTATCACTGCTAACAATACTTCTTTCCACCTGGAGCTGGGCAGGAGGGTGTGAGTGAAACAGTCTTCATTGCTACACTTGCCAGTTCTCCAAGCCCCATCTGCACCATGCAGGGATGGGAGCTGAGACCTGCTTCAGCCCATGTGCTCTGACCCAGAATTGCTACAGGGCTCCTTGTCAGACCCAGCACCTGGGGGCTCCTGCAGGACAGAGCCCTTTTGTGGGGCTCTGCACCATGTGTCCTCCCCACTGGGTCCTGGCTGGATAGGTGCTGGCACTGAGGTCATCTGCTCATCAAGGCCATGCCCTGAGGAGGGATTTGTTGCCATGCCAACACATGGGTTTTGGTCTGAGATGCCATCACAGGATCAGCTGGCTTTTTTTTTCTTTTAATAAAGCCCACAGAAATTATTAACTTCACTAGACTTCTCTTTGAAGGTGATTCTCTACAGTGATCATCCTTTGAAGAGCCAGACTTTGTCCTCCTGCCCCAGCTGGGGGCAGAGGCAGTGGTGGTTTTTACATGCCATGTGAATAGCAATAAGCAAATTCACTTGAACTTGCTTGGCTGGGTGCTTCATGGCTCTGCAGCCAACCACCTCCCCACAGAATTAGCTCTGTATAAAATGATGAGGCATATTTTTCTTATCCTGAAATTCAGCAAAACCCTCTTCCCGATTGAGCAAATATGTTGGTATCTTGAAGTGCAGGCTCTCTCCTGAAGGAAAGATGTAAGTAGGAAGGAAGCTGGTTTGTATTCAATTTAATTTCCCCAGGGTTATATATCTTAAAGAGAGCAATCACACAAAAAACAGATGCAGATAGGAGGTTAAATTCTATTCTCATTTATGAAGGGGTAAGTGTACAGTAATCCTGATGATCTCAGGGTTGTGCTAGAGCAAAAGGAAGATTGCTGGAAACTGACCTGACATAGGAAAGCTAACAAGAGGGTTCTGAAGAGGAAAACCTCCTCACCTGATCCTCTCCCCTTTTTCTCTTTCAGCCTTTTCCTGGACGAAATTCTGCTCTAGATTGCTGTATAAGGTCCATGCAGCAGGAGCCCAAACTGGCCAGAGCCCAAAAGCAGGATTGCTCCCCCTTTCCTCTCAACATCTATGCCAAACCAGGGCTCAGTTTTATCAGAATATAGATTAACAAACCAAAGAAAACTCCAGTCACCTGGGAGAAACCTTGGGGGGTAAAAAGGCTTCCAAAGAAATCTCCCTCTGCCCACAGTGTCCATACAGGCTCTGCCTTTCCCTCCAGTTTCACATTTTAGTCCTGTGACTTCTAGCCGCTTCCTGGGCTGAACAAGCTCCTCACCTTCCTCCTCAATGCTACCACTGTGGAAGCTCAGCCCAGAATCTGTTCTCCACAGCCAAGGAGCACCCTGTCCCCCAGAGGAGCCTCACAGCCCATACTCTCACAGCAGCTCCCCATTTGCTCCAAGAACCCAAGTTGATGTGGATGGTTTGCATTCACACTCCTGTACCTGAGAGCAGAATCTGGCCCATGAAGACCTTGAGGATGAAGTTCTGGAGAACAGCTGTCTCTGACCATTTTGCTTTTCCTCATCTCTCCTTTCTACTCCTGTGTATTTTCCAACCAGACATTGTAGAGCCACCTATTATAGGATCTGTCAGTGCTGAGTAGCAGGAGATGCTTCAGCAGCCTGTCCCATTGCCCAACACAATGGGCACACAGAGGAACCTCAAGGGCCCCTACAGTAACAGCACTGGCACACCACAAACAAGATCCATTGGTGAAAGCAGCCACCACCTAATGTTTCTATCCAGCACTTTCCACCAGTTTTGATCCCTGTTTGGTAGTTTGCTAACACACTAGAAAGCTCTTTGCTATTTTTCTTCTCAAAGAGTGGTGGTTTTGTCTGCTCAGTGAGGGGACAGAGAGGTTTGGCTCTCTTTGAAGCTTTCAGAGCTGCTTCCATGGATGCCTAGAGGAGCTCCACAGAGATGCAGCAGCTTGTGCTCCAGTCTCCTACCCACGCACCCCTGTGCTGTATTTTCTCCAGATGTCCTTGGTTTGTGCCTTTCCTCACTTTCATCACAGTCAGTCTAAGTTATCTCAATGTCAAGAAGAATTTCTCAAAGTACAGCCACTACCTCTGCGCCTTTCTCTCTTTGAAGAGTTATCTTGGAGACCAATCAGTTGCATTGCTTTTTAAATGCATTTCCAGCATCTAAAAAATAAAATGATTTCCAGCAAATTTATCAGTACTTTCCAGAGTGGCTTGTAATGCATAGCCAGATTAAGATGCAAAGAAGGATGTGATGCCTAAACTAGGACACAGGCAAGTTTAAAGACTCTAAAAAAAAAAATCCTAAAAAAGACCCAGAAATTCCCTTTCTCCACAACAGCCCCATCCTAACACTTCTGTAGGTCCAGAACACCTCTTTTTCTGATCTCGAGATTCTGTAATTGGCCTGTTTTGTTTGCAGCCCTTGGGTTATGCTCCAAACTACCTTCACTTGGACAGCTAGGCTCCTGGCTCCCTGAACTCATTTATCAATCCCAGTTTGTTGACTCACCCCCATGTGGCATCAGCTTCTCCTCAGCCACCCAGTTCTCAGCTTTGAATCCCAGTTTGGGTAGGAGAAATTTGAAACTTAGTCTGCTAAACTGAAGGGGTGTGAGAATTTTGGGTCTGGGCTTGATCATCATGATTGTTTATACCCTCCCTCCAGTATTTTATCACTTGTTTTTTAGCCACAACTAGATTCACTGACTCTTCTTTCTTATTTACTCTACCGCCTTTTATCTTTCTAATCATTCATTATTTGATTTTCTTTTTTATTCATTAGATGTAGAGCATATTTCTTATTCCCCATGGCTGCTTTGAACAGCGTTGATTCATTTTTAGTGTTAAGTCCTCCGTCCTTGTCTGCAAATACTGGTTTTGTTGCTAAGATTCCGTCACAGCCTTCCTTTCCTAAACCAGATGCAAAGAGCGAGGATTTGAAACAAGGATTCCAATTTCCAAGTCACCTCTGCAGCCAGACATGATGCAAAATGTTTTTTTTTTACCTTTCCCATAGAAACTATGTTGTTTTTACACCACATTCATACTGGGTCCAATTTTCAATTACATCTTCCATAAATACTTATTCCAAATCCGAATAACAAGATTTTTGCCAGGTAGGAACTGAATGTCAATTTTTGACAGTAATGCCTGAAACCTTCAGGAGTTCCCTATCTTTCTTCCAAATCTTAATAAACCCACAGGACAGTGTTAAGCAGGGCACAGAGGAAATGTCTTATCAGGCATGAAGCCTCTGGGAACTTCACATCAAATCCAGCTGTACAGTCCTCATCAGTGACCGGAGTTAATTTATCTAAAACCAGCTCCAAGTCCTTCAAGAAATCACTTGGTGGTCTCCATCTCATTCCCTCTGAATACACCCCACTGAATACTTATAGTGGGTATAAGAACAAGTATTCAGTGGACACTATAAATGACAGCTTCAGCAGAGAGGTCCTCATTCAGCAAAACTCTTAAGTTGAAACGTAACTTTCAGCATTAGGATACTGACATTGAAATCCACAGAAAAAGCTACATATTGTACTAGACTGGGACTGGCCAAAGTCTTGCCAATCATCTGTCCTAGCAAGAATGTGGTCTAAACCTCAGGATTCTGAGCCAGACCCTGGTGTCAGTGTCTGTTCTGTCATCTTCCCAGAACAGCAGAAAGAGAGGACCAGCACAAGTGTAGATGGAGGGAGGCCCGTTGCTTCATTCTCATTTGGGCCCTAATTCAATTATGTGGCTGCTCCTTCCCTGTAAGGATGAAACAGTAGCACCTAAACACTATTCCTTGATTGTAATGACCTTTTTCCATGTCTTCTTTCCCAGTTGCAACAGGAACATATGCTGTAAAATAGCTAAGTGTATATATAATGTCAAACTATATAAAGATCAGTAAGCTGCAGTTCTAAACACATTTTTAAGCCAAAACCTTGCTTGCCTCAGGTACCATTGTGAAGCTGGGAGGCTGAACCTGTGAACATGAGGGTCAGGATTTGATCCTGTCTCATGAAGAAAGCCATGAACAGCTGCAACTGCCTTTAAAGTGGTTGCAACCACAGCTCTTCTGCTTCTGGTTCATTCAAAGTGACCCCTTCCTCATTTAATTTCCTTCAAGTGCACCATTTTGTCGTTTCTTTCCTTCTGGAAACTAAAGAGTGAATGAAAATCTTGCTATTTGGGATGGCATTAACACACACACAAAAAAAAATAATAACAAATAAAGACATTTTAATTGCATGGGATTTCTGAATAGGGTTTCAAAGTGGGGGAAAAAAAGTAGCTGTGTGCCTGGTACACAGAGAGCCCTTTCTCTTCCCCTTTGTGGCAGAGGAATCAATGGAATTCATATAAAAGAAGGAGGGGGGTGGGAAGAGAGATAGGAGATGCCTTGCTCAGTACCAGCAGGTCACAAGTCTCATGAGACTTGAGCAGGGCTTGCAAGGAAGCTGCTGACTCTATCTCCATGTGTACCTTTTTGTTCCTTGCCTTGGATTTGCTGGTCAGTGGCATGCTGCTTTGCCTGGCTCTCCATAGAGCCTGTAGCCTACAGGAATTTGGACAGAGTGGTACAGACATCGCCGACAGAGACTCTGATCACTGACTATCCCTTTAAATGCAGTCTCATGACTTAGTCTTTACTGCACTACCTATTAAAGAAGGAGACAAGACGTACATAGACAGCTTCCATTCAGACACCCAGAAGGACACAGAAAGGCAAGACAATTTAACAGAGCTAACTGTGAGTAAATACAAGGCATTAGAGGTACTCTGTAGAGCAAAGGGCACGGAGAAAGATTTGTAGGAAATCCTGAAGTGAAAGAAAGTGCAGCATTTTTTAAAATATACTTGCATACAATGTTCAAAAGGTGAAATTCTGTAAAGAAAGCTATTCTGTCATTTTAGCATTATTCCTTTAAATATGAGTCTAAGCGTCTCTTAATATAACGTTGTCCATGCTTGATTTCCCATAAAAATCCAAAGCAGTGATTTTGTGCTGCAAGCACTGGAACCTTTTGCAAATACAACTTTTTTTCACTGGGATGAATTTCACAGAAGGAATACCTGGGGCTGGGAGGGAATTTGAAGCCAGCATTTCGCAAACCTGGATCTGAAATCCAGCCTGGAGCCTCCAGTTATACACCTGTACCTCACGAGGTGTGGCCTTCCTTCTGGGAGTGCTGGATGTGACCCTCTTTCTGCAGAGGACAGAAAGGAGCTGTGGGTGATCAACAACATGAAGACCACACTAAGGTGGCTCCATGCACTGTAATGGCCAACCATCCTATGTGGGAACAGCATTCTGCAAAACTCCATTTTTGTTAGTCAATAGAGTTTGTTAGTCATTAACATGTCCCTGCATCTGGGAGAGGGTTAAGATAACAGCTACTGGGTAGAACTGGACAAGTATTTTAGCAGTGATCACTATTGCATTATTGGACTGAGAACTGATGGAAACACTGAAGGAAAGAGAAATTTCCTCTGTCAGCTCAGTCTATTGCTTTTCTAAATATATCTTTATTATTATTTGCAGGTATGATCATCTGGCAGAGAGCATTCCCAGCTCATCTTCATGTTGCCCATTTTCTTCTCTGCATTTATCCTATCTGCTTGCTGCTTAACCAAAGGGAACTGCATCTCCTATGATGAGATGAAAGAGCTGAAGACTGAATTTGCCATAAATCTGTACCGGCACATATCGGAAGCAGAGAACAGAACCAATCTGGTGGTCTCTCCAGCAAGCGTGGCTGTTTCTTTGGAGCTGCTGCAGTTTGGAGCTCAAGGAAATACCTTTGTGGAGTTGCAGGATGCCCTAGGATACAACATTCATGGTAATGTACTGCTTAAAAAAAAATACTTCATGTCTTACATTCTGCAATAAATTCACAGCTTTCCTAAAGAGACAGCAATTACACACATCATACTGAACTTCTGTCTTCTGTATCACTATAAGATGTAGCTTAGGAGTATTTCTCCATCTTTGACAATCAGGTGGACAAAAGAAACTCAAAGGAATATTGGATATGCATGGTATTATTCCTATTTTTTCTTAATCAGTGCTTACTCTTTTATTGCACTGAAACACAACTACATCTAGAAAAGCTACTTCCATGAACAGCAGAATTGCTTCTGGTTTCCTAGAGGTTTATCGTGTTGGTTGTGCCCTGGCCTCTGCCATGTCAGGTGGCACCATGATTTGCCAGGCAGAGGACAGTCATTCTTCTTCTATCCCATTAACAAATTTTATGAAGCCTTTAGAAATGGAATTATCTTTAAGACATTGCACTTTTTCTAATGTTATTACAGCTGGCCAAAAAGATGAAAAGTTATTAGCAGGAGACTGGCAGAGCAATGTATACATTGGCAGATGGATGGTGCAGTTGCATCTTTCCCTTAAAGAGGGCTAAAAGAAAAACTCACTGGGAATCTGGAAGGGATATGGAAAAGGCAGATGTCTTAAAATCTAACATCAAGTCAGCTGAATTTAAGGGTGCTGTTTTCATTTTAGCTCTGGATTATCCTACCATCTCACATCACATGTCAAAAACTATTTTACATTATGGGCACAATGTTTGTGAAAAGCAAATGACTGCCTCATCTTCAAAATTTGCAGCTTACATCCGAGGCTTATGTATAGAGATAACACTGCTATTTCTCAGCATAAAATTTGCTTTCAGTGTATGAAGATTAAAGATAAAACCCAGAGCAATTTCACCGTCCTGCACTGTAGCTTGCCTTAGTCACCACTACCCTTCTGTGGAGCATTGATATTCAAACCAAGGCAGCAGTGAGAGCTGACAACGCAGCTGCATGTGCTGACACAAGGACAGCACATCTATGTTATGAGCAGCTGATAGAACAAAACCTTGCCTATAAGACTCCTGATTCTGCAAATTCAGGAGGGTAATTTTAAGCAACAATAACTCATACAAGGGTTATACCTTGCTTGACACTTCTGGTCATTAGGGGCTCAGTTATTAAAAGAGAACCTTAAGAATAATACTGCACAGTGAAATTCAGACTCAGATATCCACACAAAATGTAACAAAGAGAACTGCAGGGGATGCTGATGACCCGCTAGCTCTTCTGCACTGCCTTACTTCTTAAGTGGCATGTCATATCAGGCAGATATTTTATCTCCATTTTAGTTGTCTGTGACACAAGCCACATGAGCTTTGGCCCTCAGTACTATTAATGCATGAATGTGAAAATAAAGTAGGATGGGATCTATTGCCATTGGTTATAACAGCACATTTCCAGTGATGGAGAAGGAAACCACTTTCTCAAATGGTTTAAATCAAAACAATAAATCAAATACTTAGATCAAACTTCCTATCAGATGAATAAAACCAAATCACATACGTATGCATATCTGATAAAATTCCTTTCTTCCACTAGATGTTGGCATTAATGTTTTTGTTGATGAGTCTTTCACAATACCAAAGGATGTGGTTAAAACCTTAGCAGGCTGAAAACAATGAAAACATTGATGGTTCATTCACTATTCACTGAGGATCTGCTCTTACAAGCACTTGTAATCTTCTTTTAATGTTTGGAAGATTTGTTCACCTTTATTCTAGTACTAAGAAAAACAATGTATAAAGGGATGTCTCTCTAGACATCACAGACAAAATGACATGCTTTAAAATGCTTTCTCCTTGATGTTTTATTCTGTCAACGGTAGAGTATTTTAAAGCAATTTTGAACTACTTTCCAAGTAAGAATTCAGGACTTTGGTTAGCTAAGCACTTTGATAGGACTGAAGTTACAAACTCAGGATACCACACCTCACGCTAACATCTGCTTCCAATTTACAATCTTTGACTTCTCACATCCTCCAGAGACCTTGCCAAATGCTCCCACACTAATGCAAAGCACACAAGAAAAGCACTTTACATCTCAGACCGTGTGAGTTTTCCTGACATCTGTTCAACGAGTTCAATATTTTATCCCTTAAAGAATAATAGATCTAAATGTTAATACCAAGCTTCCCATAGGTGATTAGTCTTCCTGCAGCTTACTAAAGTTTTCTGACTATTAGGTCAGAAAACATGCGCTGGATTCCCAGGTGGTAGATGTGAAGCTCCCATTTCACCCCATCAAGAATCTGAACCAATGCAGTAAAAGTCTCCTCATGAGATCAGGGACCTGGTTGGCAGCTGCAGGCTCACAGCAACCCTGCCCTTGACGTCCAGCCTGGGACAGGTTGGCCCAGGCAGGATGGATCTTTCCTCAGTTAGCAATCCCAAACTGCCCATTTTGCAGGTGGCAGCCTAGCCTGGCTTCCTTCTAGCACTGCCTACACCTGCAGGTGTCTGGAGAAATTGGGTGACACTTTCCTTTGCCTAAGATCTCCCTGGAGTGAAAACCAAGATTTTCAGCTAGGGCCACAATAGAAAGTCCAGTCATGTCCATGGGGAACCAGATACCTGAGACCTGCCCAGGGCACTCCAGGGTTTCAGGCCAAGGCAGAGGAGCACTTGAGCCAAAAGTACAGCACCCTAGAGAAGTGAGAGATACAATACAGATCCCTTCTAGAGGTGGTGGATGGCAGTTTGTTGTTTAGGTTTCACAGAGAAATTGGGACACCTGCTGCCTCTTCCCACTGTAAAATTAGAGATGTTCTGGTGGTCCTGCAGAGCCAAGAGAAACTGATGTCTTGCCAAAGAAGAGCAAGCTTCAGACCTTTCACGGTTGTCAGGAGAAGCTTATTTATGAGAGGAAGAACCTGCTGAAAACATCTTAAAGGCAAGTAATAATCTCAACAAGACCTATCGTCTGGATGTAGGCAAGTCTCCTCCAAAACACAGCAAGGTATATGGGAAAAGGACTGAACCACAAGCAGGAGATTTGTCACAGAGCCCATGAATATCATTCAGACTGGTTGCAAGTCCCAGGCCTCAGGAGTTCACCTTGGCGTGAACCATTCCATCATGAACCATTCCAGTGAGCAAAATAATGACAGCCAGAAATGGCTGCTAAATCACCCTTCACAGGAGCCTACTAGAAACTTTGTGATTTTAAAAACACAAGATTCTCTAAGTTTACAGGGCTCAGGTTCCCATTGGGCCCTCACAGAATCACAGAATGTTAGGGTTTGAAAGGGACCTCAAAAGATCATCTAGTCTGACCCCCCTGCTAGAGCAGGATCACCTAGATCAGGTCACACAGGAACACGTCCAGATGGGTTTTGAACATCTCCAGAGAAGGAGACTCCACAACCTCTCTGGGCAGCCTGTTCAGTGTTCTGTCACCATCACTGTGAAAAAGTTTTTCCTTATGTTTACCTGAAACCTCCTATGTTCCAGCTTGTACTCATTGCCCCTTGTCCTAACATTGGATGTCACTAAGAAAAGCCTGGCTTTGTCCTCCAGACACTTGCCCTTTGAGGTCACCCCTCAGTCTCCTTTTCTCCAGACCCAGGTCTCTCAGCCTTTCCTCACAAGGGAGATGCTCCACTCCCTTAATCATCTTAGTGGCTCTGAACTGGACTCTCTCCAGTAGCTCTCTGTCTTTCTTGTACTGGGGTGCCCAGAACTGGATACAGTACTCCAGATGGGGCCTCAACAGTGCAGAGTAGAGGGAGAGGAGAACCTCCCTCGACCTGCTGGCCACACTCTTCTTAATGCATCCCATGATGCCATTGGCCTTCTTGGCAGCTAGGGCACATTGTTGACTCATGGTCATCCTCTTGTCCACCATGACTCCTCAATCGTTTTCCCCAGAGCTGCTCTCCAACAGATCATCCCCCAACCTGTACTGATACATGGGGTTGTTCTTTCCCAGAGGCAGTACTTTACACTCACCCTTGTTGAACTGCATTAAGTTTCTCCCTGCCCAGCTTTCCAGCCTGTCCAGGTTATGCTGGATGGCAGCACAGCTTCTGGTGTGTCAGCCACTCCTCCCAGTTTTGTATCATCAGCAAACTTGCTGAGGGTACACCCTATCTCTTTGTCCAGATCATTGATGAATATATTGAATAACATTGGACCCAGTACCCATCCTTGGAGGACACCACTAGCCACAGGCCTCCAACTAGACTCTGCTCCACTGACTACAACTCTCTGGGCTCTGTCCTTCAGCCAGTTTCCAATCCACACCTCAATCCTGTATCCGTCACAAAAACCACCACCATCCTGCTCTAGTTGAAGATATCCCTGCTCATTGCAGGGAGGTTGGACTGGATGACTTTTAAAGGTCCCTTCCAATCTAAATTGTTCTGTGATTCTATGACCTACCACGAGCTCCCCCGAAACAGGAAACTGGGGCACTATTCACTATTTTCATTAGCAGACAACAAACTAGGAATATGTTATTGACTTTTTGAATGAGACTGAGCTTATAGTTGGTACAAGCATTTTGGAAGATCAGAATAGAAGTCAAAAGACATTTTCTTGGAAAATAGGATAAATAGGATAAATGTGTGAAGTGAATAGGATACAATTCAATGAGGACAAGTGCAAAATTCTACATTTAGGAGGAATAATCAGCCATTCAAATCAGGGAAAAATAAGCCAAAGAATAGTGTTTTAGAAAAGGATTTGAGGGCTCTTAGGAATTAAAAAAAAAATAAAATAATGAATGGGAAATATAGTTGTACTCCAGAAAAAGCAGACATTGTTGTGGGTCATGTAAAGAGAAAAGTCACTTGTAACACATATGAAGCAACCTATCAGCTCTACTCAGCATTACCAGGACTCATCTGCAATACTGGGCCAGTTTTGGGCACCATCCTTCAAGAAAAAAAAGCAACACATGATGGGTAGCAGAGACAGAACTGGGGCAGTCAGGGAGAAATCTTTCCTGTGGTGGGTGGCACCAATAATGGCAGGAGAAGGAGACAGCAGTACTCCGCATCAACTGCTCAGACAGAAACAGCCAGAGACACTAGTTCCACTAATGGGAACCCAGAGAGTTCCCAGAGGAAAATAATGTTCTTTATGAACTGTAAGAGCTGTGTTTGCACAGAAGTGTGAACACGATGTGAAATCAGCCACTTGACTTGTCTGCAGTAGAGCGATTTCTACAGCAACATGAAGAGTACTTTCCCGTGCCCAGTGCGTCACCATCCTTGATAGTAGTGCTTGACAGTAATACCCCATAAAGCCAAGGGTGCTTCAGTTGTTATTGTGCTTTAACTTTCAGAGGACATCAGTGTCAGCACTGGAGTTGAGAGCTGTTGAGCCCTGGTGCAGTCTCTGCTGTCCTTAGACTCAACGTGATAATTGCAGTTTCTCCCTTTCTCTTGCCTGGCAGACCAAAGTGTGCAGGATTTCTTGCACATGGTGTACGAAGGAGTGACTGACTCCAGCCAAGGCACAGTAGTTCAGCTGGCATGTTCTTTCTTCACGGATGCTGACATGCAGCTCTCACCCATCTTCGCTGCACATGTTGCACGCTGGGCAAACAGCAGCCTGCAGCAAACCAACTTCACCAACCCCAACAGAACCACAGCCCGAATACAGGAATGGATCACCAGTAACCTTGGAGGTAACCTAACAATCCATGAGAATGATTGCACATGAATAAAATGTAAATTAAGGGTAATGTGAGAACCTTATGTTTACCCGAAACCTCCTATGCTCCAGCTTGTACCCATTGCCCCTTGTCCTAACATTGGATGTCACTAAGAAGAGCCTGGCTCCATCCTCCAGATGCTTGCCCTTTACATATTTATAGACATTAATGAGGTGATCCCTCAGTCTCCTTTTCTCCAGGCTAAAGAGACCCAGCTCTCCCAGCATTTCCTCATAAGGGAGAATTCAAGTTTTTTGCAATGCTCTATGTTGTTCCAGCCGAGGCTGAGAGCTGGGAAATCTAATTCTTGTGCTGATGCTCATTTCTAATGTGAGGAAAGAGCTGGAATAGGTCTGAATCTGTGAGTATAAGTTTGCAGTATCAAGCTGGTAAATGCTTGTCCTTGTTCTTCTAATTTTTAAACTGTCAATCCTTTGTAGTGTTCTTAGTTTTAATGAGGAGCAGCCAAATTCCCCAGGGACTGAGTTCGCTGTGTTGTATTCTTTCATGCAGCTGTGAGGAACAGGCAGGGCTGTAAGCTCCGCTGTCATACTCTGAGTTTAAAAAGTCAAAATGGGAAATAAAATGAACTTGCTTTCCACACAAGCAAGAAAAGTCATGAAATTAAATTCTGTGTTAATGAAAAAATCATTGAAAAAGTCCTTAAAAGCAACAAACCAAATCAATCCTCAATTTGTGCCATCAACTTAAGTTACATGAGTGTTAATTTGGCCATCAACATGTAAAGTGATGTTAAACACACATATTAAAGCTTCTATCTGAAAATTAAAAAAAAATAAATCCTTCTCAAATGAACTGTAATAAGTGATCCGGCTTCATGATGGAAAAGTATTGTTCTAGAAACAGGAACTAAAATGGAAGTTCATCCTATGGCACTCATGAGTATCGATTACTTGAAAGTGGATCATATTTTCAAAAATCTTTGAGATACTCAAAGCAGGATCAGTTGAATTGCCAGTTAAATAAGAGAGAGTGATAATTAGGATATGAGCTTTAACTGACTTAGTTACTTCATAAAGCAATCTGTAATCATGAATCAATTTCATGAGGGATTTCTTGCACAAAAGCTGAACTACTACAAGATACATCTGGACACATCTAAGCTAGAAGACCAGTTAGGGCCAGTGCATGGTGCTGAGCAGTGGGTTGCTGTCATCCACACTGTCCAGTGAGTGGCACAGCCCTGGCACCACTTTGGCCCTTGGCATTGACTAATCTGAGCTTGGTTCAGGGGAGAGCATGGACCAACAGACAACCCCTGTGAGGTCCATGTGCAAATGGGGAGGGGAAGGTAGAAGGTTTAGCGGTGCCTTGTGAGTTGTGCCTCTTGCCCTTAGGGATGGAGAGTGGTCCCTATTTGCTTTATTTACTCACATTGACCTGGTCTTTAGGCCTGGGTGAGTAGGACCGCATGTGTTCCCCTCCCCACCTCTTTTCTGTGCAGATGGGGACATGGATGGCATACCGTTGGAGAGCACTGGGTCACCACTCAGCCGGGTCACCCTGGTGAGCACTATGTACTTCAAAAGCACGTGGCAAAAGAAGTTTTCCTTCATGGATACCCAGCTGTTGCCTTTTATGACAGCAGAGGGCTCAACCCTGAAAGTGCCCACAATGCATCACACAGCTGAAGTTAACTACGGTAACTGTCCTTGATCCAGATTTACTCTATTGTACAACATCAAACAGTTTTATTTATTTAATTTCCACAGCTACCACACTAAGATGTGTTATTGGGAATGTCTCCAAAGAAATCCCATCAAAGAGACCAGCTAGGTGACTGAATTGACTCCTTATAATCCCATGCAATCATGAAACAGATCCTGAGTTCAAAATAGTTCCTAAAATATCTACTGCCCATGCCCCATCCCTCACAGACCAACACCTTCCAGCACTCCATAACAAACTCATCAGCTATAGCAAACAACCAAAAGGCACCAAGAGTACACGTCAAGAGAAAAGAACAGGAGAGACTGGAGGTACTTTGGTATACAAAGTCCTTTGCAATATCAGGAACTTGTTAAATATAGCTGTCTAGGAAGAGATGACCCTAGGAATCACAGAATCATAGAATGGTTTGTGTTGGAAGGGATCTTCAAGATCATCTAGTTCCAACCCCCCTGCCATGTGCAGGGACACATCACACTAGACCAGGTTGCACAAGACCCCTTGCAACCCTAGGAAGTACATCTGATCCTATGACAGACAGGCACTTAAGACTATAACAAGACCAAGCTCCTACCAATTTGATTTGTGGGGCGGGTAAGAAATTTCTGGGCCCTTCAGCCTGATCACTGTTTGTCCCTTGAGTGTGTAAGCATCAGATTAAGGATAATATCACCATGAGCACCAGCACTGCACACCACTCACCCCTTCTGTCTCTGACCACAGCCTTTCGGTTAAAACTGCCAATCTTCAGGGGCAAATTCTGCACAAAGGGGAGATAAATTTTTATGGCGCTTATACCAAATCACTGGATGCTCTCAGCATGGGCTTAAAACAGTACAAGTACAGATCAAACATTTATTTGTATACTATATGAATATATGTATGCTCCTTCCAAAGGCCTGGAGTATGTGGGTTATTAACAGAAGAACTCATGCTGTAAGCTTAATTTTCTACCCCCTGGAATTCTTCCATTTAAGTCTACAGTCTCTTTCAAAATATAAAAAACTCCTTTCCTTTCTATCCTAAATTTCAGAACTGCACATGGATAAAAACCTTCTAAATTCCATGTCCCAATCTTTTCAAGACCAATTTATATCTCTTAGCATTGTGCCAGCTTTATCCTTGAAGATAAATAGCTTCTCTTCAGCTTTGATATTTATTCCCAGATGTATTTGCCAGTCACCAAGCTGCCTCTCAATATCCTGTTAGCTAAGCTGAAGATGCCAGGCTCTTCTAATCTACTTTAAAAAAACCCTCCAATTCTCTACTAGTCCTTTTCTGCACTTTTCCAATTTAAATTAATCTTTCTTGAAAATAAGTGACCAGGAATGTATATAAAACTTTTAATGAGGTCATATCCATGCTTGATAAAATGCTCTTAGTACTTGCTAAAAATACCTTGTGTAGTGCACTGCAGAATCATCACACGGTGATCACTCAAGGTTGACTCCACCTGGAACTTTTTTCTTTTTTTCTTTTTCCGGATGATGAGTTCTAGGTATATCAAGATAAGGGAAATCTCCACAGGTACACACTTTGTGGTTTTGAACCATCATTTGATTTCCACCACTCCAGTAATCACAGTAATCTCACTGTTTATCTTTGATGAAAGCCTTGAGTATTGTCCATACTTTGGAAAGCCACTGGCAATGCTTGGGAGCCCCACTTTTAGCTTGGCTTGCTGTAGTTTCCCTTTCAAATGGCTGCTTGCTGCCTTTCATTTTTTGCTCTAATTGCCTTCAGTGGTGCCATAGTGAAACTATGTTTAATATTTTACTTAAAACTAGATGGCTGGATCTATACCTCTTTATTAAATTAGTTACCAAGTTAAAAAAAACCATAGATTTGTTTGTTAAGGTCTACCTGATGTTGCAATTTATCTCACTTTCTATATGCCTCTGTGACTTGATTATTCTTTTCTCCAGAGTATGTTCTAAAGCTTCTCAAAGACCTAAAATTTCCCAGATCACTTTCTTTTTCATTATAATTGTACTCCTGTTTTCCAGTCATGGGACACAACTGAATCTACAGATCTATTAAAAATCTTTATTGCCACATTTGCATTTTCACATCCAAGTTCTTTTCATAACCTAGGGTGGTGATTATCCAGGCCCCAGATTTTTATTTGTCTCTCTCAAGTAGTTCAAACTTTGTTTCTGTCTCTGGTGTTGTAATGCCTTCTGTTCTTTCCTCATTTCCTTTAGGAACCTCACCATTATCCTTTGCTATATCATCAGATTATTTCTCTCCCATCAGTTCCAGCAAATAATTGAGACGAATCTGAAAAAAAATTAAATTCATGGTGTTCAGCAGCACCATTCTTCCTTCCTTTCACTCTTGTTTATATGGCTAAATAATTTTCCTCTCTGCGCAACAGTTACATCAGGCCACTCATTATTTCTATGCCTATTTATCACTGAACCATAGTTCACCCGACTAAGGGATCACTTTTTCTGATCTTTGCAAGCTCATCCTTACTGTTGCACCTTTCTTTGTCGTGTTTCTTTTTCTAGGACATCCATGGTGTGACCACCACTCTTCTTCCTACTGCTAGGACTGCCAGCTCCTGGCTGCCTTCACACCTCTGACATGAACCTTCCCATCACCTTTGCATCTGAATCCTTTATAAGTTAACTGACTTTACTCAGGAGTGCAGATTTTCCCTTTCCAAAACCCTACACCTTATCATCCTTGTTGTTGAGTAACATAAACTACTACATTGACTCATGATCTTTCTCCCCCTGATTTTGTATCACCAGCTCACTGTGGAGCCTTTACCACTTGTGAAATCTGGAATAGAAACACCCTTTGTTGCTTTGTGAGCTATACAGTTAAACAAGCTTCTTGGGACAACATACAGCTACTAGCTCAGGAACAGACCTTTTTTCCAAACTTCATCTTTTAGTACAGTGAGATAAAGAAATGAGAGATCTAAAATGGCCAAAGTCACAGGCCTGTCAGTGCTTATACAAGTGGAGATCTTGGGTAAAGACCAATTATGAGAAATTCAGCAGCTGAACTGGAGACTGACTATGTGTTTGCTCCTGAGCCCTTGCAAACTTGATGTGAAATTGTTAGCTGTGCTTGTCTAAACACATTTGCCTAAACACAAGATCTCCATCCTATAGTCCCTAAGTAGGTAGCTGGATCATTCAATATTTGCACAGAAAAATAAAATTAACCAAAATACTGGAATTACCTTTTCATTTGGTCTGAAATACATGAGCTTTCTGCAGCTGGAGAGACTTTTGAGGAAAGTCGAAATGAGAGGGATCATTTGAAATTTGCTGATAGCCAGATTTGATAGGGCCAATTCAGTCTTTGTCACTAGAAATGCTAGAAACATTTCTAACAAATCAGTTTGAAGTTAATAGAAAAGGCAGGTTTACTACAGCAAAACAAAGGCATGAGATAACCTTCCTTCATTATCAAATTATAGCAGCTGCCTACCATCAGGATGAAAACACAGAGGGAGAAAGATTAGCTGTGGCCTGTTATCGATCTCAGCATTTACAACATTGTTTCATTCTTTTAACATGGCCATGCAGAACAAATCAGCCTGGGGACAATTAACACTGCTCCAAGAAAATGTCAACATTACTATTTACACAAGCCTTATAAACACTGCAGCTATTTTACACATTCATTTTCCCAAGCAATTTGTTAACTATATTTCAGTACTTATTTAGCATATATATAATTCTTATGGGATTCTCAAAAGCACTTCATGTTAGGAAAGCTAAATGTTCTTATGCAATAATCTCAAGTCTTTGATTTTATTTCTAATTAACAAATAAATTCTATATAATCTTTATACACAACATGCTGACTTCAAAATATCAGCATGCCCGCAGATTAAACCACTCAGGGCCAGTGCACTACAAATGTAGATCTTCCCCTCTTGCCCATTACAAACCATATCTTTTCTTAGCAAAGTGATCCATGTGCTGGGAGATGTTTTTAACTGTGCAGCTCTCTCCTCACGTTACATGGAGGGAGGGCTAATCTAAGAGCCTAAAATTTAATCTATCAGAATAATCAATGCTTAATGAATCCCATCTAATTCAGATCTGCAGAATTAATAGATGTTGTACACTAAACATTTGAGACATCCTATAGCTACTTATTTATTGGCAAATATTTAGGTTTTATGCACACTAGCTACCTATATTCTGTTATTTACAATCACTGACTCAAAAAGCATGAGTATTGACCCTTGGAGAACTACTACAGCTGGATGAAGAGGGAGTAGATTCGATATTTTGGATGGCCTCAAGCAATGGGAATAATTCATTTGCTCGCAACTTGTATTTAACTCCTGGCCCGCTAAATATTGCTAAGTGTTTCTGCAATGCAATTTATTGGATTAAAAGACGAACAAATAAAGTAAAATTGTGATAACTTAATGTGTTCTACTATATAAGAGAGTCTGTTAGAAATGCCTGGACTAATTTTTCATTGAAATATGGAATTTAAATGGCTGTTACAAGTTGTTGCATAATTAATTACAAGTTCAGAAGTCTACCAGCTCTTACTTTTGAGACTAATTTCTATAACCTTTGTCTGATTTTTATATGGTTTAGGCCTAGATTTTCAAACATAAGAAATCTGATGCTTAATAAGCATAATCCTAACCACCTTATTTTTTAATGTAGCTATTTGTTCCTTTAAATAAGGTTAAAACTTATTTTTAAAGGTAGTAAAGACAGAAACATGAGGTTTCAGTAGATTTGTTCAGAAACAAAGTAGTTTTTAGTTAATTCAGTAGGAATTACGACACTCCTGATTTGTTTTTTGTAATGTCTTTCAGTAGCGATTTTTTAGTGAAAGGTATTACATGGAAATCACAGAGAAAATGGTAAGCTTATTCAAAGAACAAGCATTGCAGGAACAGTCACCATAAAGTTACTGCCATTGCCTTGGAAATGAGTTTTAAGCTCTGAGCAAGGAAGACAGCTACTACTATGGGAAAATAATAAAATACTCATACTCTCTCGAGACAGTGATTCAGATACTATTACTGTCATTGGCATTTTTCTGCCAAGATATATATATATATATATTTGATGGATTGATTGATTATTTATTTTGACACAATCAGCTCTGTTCAGATGAATTACCATTGTGAGTTAAGAGCAATCTGAGCTGGCTGGAAGAGCCCATACGTTAGAGGAAACCCCTTATATCCTATCACTGAGGTTCTGAACTGTCTGCTGATCCAGGTTTGGATTGTGGGTTTGGGGTTTCTTCCCTGACTTGAATGATGAAATAAGACCTATATCTGCCCACTTACAGGCCAGTTCCAAACTGCAGCTCTGGAGGGTTTCAGTGTGGTCGAGTTGCCCTACCTGGGGGAGAAACTCAGCATGTTCCTAGTGCTTCCCAGCCACAAGAGAACATCTTTGTCCCAGATTGAACTTCACCTTTCTGCCAAAACCATAACCCTCTGGGCCAACAGCTTAAAGAGAATGAAGATGGACATTTTTCTACCTAGGTAAGCAATGTTAGTACTCCAAGATGACTCCACTACTTCAGTTGTCAGAATTCTCTGTGATAGTGCTGACACAAGTAATGTGTGAGAAAAAAATAAAATGAGATGCTTTCAGTTTTGTTATTTATCATATGATCAGAAAAATTTTAACCCCTTCTTAAGCCATGAAAAGGTGAGCTGGGAATGCCAAATCTTTCTTGTATGCTCCATGCTGTTTTAAAAAACAAGTATTTCAGTTGATACTACAGCTTTTACTTAAAATTTGTATGGGATATAACAATCCCTTAAGGATCTAGAAGAGAGAAATGTTCCTGGCGCTTCCCACACTCCTTTTTTCTCTTTGCTTAAGGAAGAATAAATATACAACCTTTAAAAAACCCACAATGGCTTATTTTTACAACTTGTTAGTGCACATGTAGGCCCATGCCAACCTCTTGAATTTCAACAAGGCCAAGTGCAAGGTCCTGCACTTGATTCGGGGTGATCCCAGGCAAAATTACAGGCTGCGCAATGAGTGGATTGAGAGCAGCCCTGCAGAGAAAGACTTAGGGATGTTGGTTGATGAAAAGCTCAATATGAGACAGCAATGCATGAGTGCAGCCCAGAAAGCCAACCCTATCCTGGGTTGCATCAAAAGAAGAGTGGCCAGCAGGTCAAGTGAGGTGATTCTGCCCCTCTACTCTTCTCTTATGAGACCCCACCTGGAGTACTGTGTCCAGCTCCGGAGCCCCCAGTACAAGAGGGGACCTGTTGGAGCAGGTCCAGAGGAGGGTGAGGAAGATGATCAGTGGGCTGGAACATCTCTCCTATGAGGACAGGCTGAGAGAGTTGGGCTTGTTCATGCTGGAGAAGAGAAGACGCTGGGGAGACTTCATTGCAGCCTTCCAGTATCTAAAGGGGGCCTACAAGAAAACTGGGGAGAGACTTTTTACAAGGCTTGTAGTGATAGGACAAAGGGTAATGGCTTTAAACTGGAGGGGAGATTCAGATTAGATGCAAGGAAGAAATTTTTCACTCTGAGGGTGGTGAGTCACTCGAACAGGTTGCTCAGGGAGGTTGTAGATGTTCCATCACTGAATGTGTTCAAGACTAAGTTGGATGGGGCCTTGAGCAACCTGGTCTAGTGGGATGTGTCCCTGCCCACGGCAGGGGGGTTGGAACTAGATGATCTTGAAGGTCCCTTCCAACACAAACCATTCTATGATTCTATACAAAAGTACTCTGCAAAGAACTTAGGGCCCCCCACCAGCGATATGCATCTTTCTGTGCACAAAGCAAGTTTCAGTCATCTGTTTTCCAAATTAGTCATTCAGCATTGCTAGCAAATGCACATATCCTGGAGGTATTTTCTATCATCTATTTAAAAGAAATCGCATAGCAGGAGGAATCAGGTGCAGGAGGGCCTTTTGTGGCTATACCTATTATATGGATCAGTATAGAAGAGCTTCATTACACATTTGTTACAATGCATTCCTCACGTGAATGAAGCACCAAAAACCAATTTGTGCATTAATATTCTTTTTCTCCAAGCTAATCTTTGGCAAATATTTCAAAGGGTCCTTTTCAGCAGCCAAAAAGATTGTTCAAGACAGGACACGCAGGGAGAGGCAGAGTTCATGGGTGAAGACTGAGAGGTGGTCTGGTTGCAATAGATGGAAGTGAGGAATTCCTTCTGTTAATGTGTTCAGGTGAAGATGAGTTGCTTTTCTGGAAAGTAGGCTTAATCATAGAAACATAGAATAGTTTGGGTTGGAAGGGATCTCAAAGATCATCTAGTTCCAATCCTCCTGCTATGGCAGGGACACCTTCTACCAGACCAGGTTGCTCAAGGCCCCATCCAACCTGGCCTTGAACACCTCCACATGGAACGCATTGGACTCACACAGAAACATATGGATGAAATGCAAAGGCTTCAAATAAATTGCATCCATTCTACATTTTACCTCTATGAAACTACAAATCCCACATTTAAATAAAATCTATCTCATTAATTTCAGGTTCAGCATTCAAAGCCTTTTTGACCTAAAGACAGTATTTTCTGCCTTGGGAATCAGAGATGCATTTGATCCCATCACTGCTAATTTTAAAGGCATTTCAGGTAAGAGACTTGACTGAATAAGAAAAATCACTGACCCAACAGCTGTAGACTCTCACATTGGAGTGATTCAGTAGACCTGGGCCTTCTGAACAGCTTCTACTCCTTCTTCTAGGAAACTCTAAACTACAATTCACACTCAACTGTTCTACTTTATTATTAGCAAGTGTATTTGGAGCTGTTGCTTTGTAGGAAAGAGGAATCTGAAAGCGGCAGGGTTGGTTTGGGTCTTGCAGGTTGTTTTTTTTTCCCCTTTTCCTCCGTTCTTTAAGATGAAAACTCTCAAGACAGTGTAGACCTGGAAAATGGTTGTTTATTTAGAAATTTAGGATGTTTTAGTATAACTTGCATTCCTATCTGTGATTTTAAATAGTCATTTAACAGTTAGGGATCCTGGTTTGTATTCCAGCTCCTGACACTACAAACAATACTGGCATACATCTACACAATGTTGCTAATCCAGTGACCAGTGGACTAAATTATATTTACCCCTTGCTAAAATAGTAGCATGATGATTGTAAACTGTCTTGGTTTTGTAGGTCTGAAATTATTCTGCTCCTTGGAAAACTTTATTCCTATTTAATATTAAATACAAAAAGAATCCAAATTATGTATTTTCTTTTTCTTTCGACTACTTCCAGCAACACAAATCATGTCAGATTAGTCATTTCTGCTCATAGCAAAGACTCAGAGCAGTAGCTGCCCAGAGAGATGCAGAGAGTCCATGCAATTATTGGTCGATTCATTTAATAAATGAAATTCCTCCAATTCAGACAAACCTGCTTTTACAGAAAAGTTGCTTTCCTGGGACAAACCTCAGAAGGCACGTTACTTTAGGGGTTTTTTTTATGTCACTTTAAAAATTGAACATAGCATTGTTCTATTGCAGTATGTATCTCAAACTGCAAAGAGGTGCACATTAAAATAATTTCTTACCACCCACTTTGTTAACTACTAATTTCTGGGTTTTTGCAGAGCAAGATAGTCTTTATATTTCAGAAGCTATTCACAAAGCAGAGATTGAAATAACAGAAGATGGTACAAAGGCATCAGGAGCTACAGGTAAACCAAATATACAGATTTTTCTTCTCACTTCTGGAGCTTATCACTACAGAAACAACTACTAGTCTTTAACAAAAGTAAGCAAGCATGGTAGCATTTAAATGTGCACCTAATCTAAATTTAAACTTTTATATTTAACTCACTTCCGGTTTACCTTTATAATTTTTCATAAGAACCCTTTAATTTTTGATCTTAGACTAGCATGTAAAGGCTTAAGTGAAAACTAGCTTTACCAGTCCATGGAAAATCCAGTTTGAGAAAATAAAACACTTACTTTTCCATTGTTTAAACCTGTTTGCTCATATTGTAAAAGCAAAGCAAGAAAGAAAATTACTAACATTTTATCTACAGCTCCCGAACTGTTACAGGGTTTGTTTTTTGAAGATGATCTTTGATAGCATTGAAGGTAATGATGGGAAAGTTTTGTCTTTGTGAAGATGAAGACAGTCTCATTTCTGACATACTTCAAAGGGTGACCTTCATGTGCAGTAGCTTCTGCTAACAGTATATTTCCATATAAGCAGCTGGGGCTGTCTGCATGGAGTAAAACCTCAGCTATGAACAACAGAGTCAATAAATCACCTCCATAAGATGAATGGCATCCCAATAAAAATCCTCCATCATAATTTACATTAAATAGGGGAATTAAAATTACTGAGCTGTGTAATTCCCCCCCCTCCCCTTTTCTTTTTTTTGTTGCGTAAGTGTTATTAAAGAAAGCCCCTACTTTTTAGTTTCCCTTTTGGAAGCCTGAGACATTCCAGAGATCCTACAAGTCATTGCGAAAGGCAACAGCAGAGCCCTGCTTGAGCTGTGGGCATTACTGTCACTTGCTTGTTTCTCTTGAGTGGCTGAATATATCCTCAAGCTGTTCAAACATCAGCACAGCAGAAGGGTGATTGCTAACCACATCTTGCCTTTCTGCTTCCCTGGGCTGTGACAACCGTAGAAGTGCTCCATGTGCACATTGCAAACGCTGGTGATCCTTGACTGCAGATCAGGGCCTCTCCTGTTTCTCCTTCTTGCCCTCCTTCTTTAAAAAAGAAATCCAAGAAATCCAAAATCTGGCATACTAAGTTAACCTTTCTGCAGGGCTGTACAGTTTAAGTTTTATGACAATTTTCTTTTTTTTTTCTGGTAATTTCCATATAAAATAAAAGCTTTTAGGTGGCTTCAATTAGATGCTAAAGAGGAAGTGGAGTAGCAATGAGACATCAGACCTTTATCCCATCGAAACCAATGCCAAAACTTGCCTTAACTCAACTCCAGTCACATCAAGCTAAAAAGCTGATTTTAAAAGGTCATGCAGTGGCTTAAAAGCTAAAGTAGGCACTTTTTTAGGAGCACTGAAAGAGTGGCACTCAAGTTTTACTATGTCTTACTTAAAATGATAGAACTCAATTCAAAATTCAATTGCTCTTTAAAAAGTAATCCAAATCTAGGGGGAGAAGATTTGACAATGTATTCTTGATACTATATAGCTACAAGGAAGAACTTATTTTTAAAATATGTATAACAGCTGAGCTATCATAATTATTAAGTACTCTTTATTTAATCTAATAATTAATGCACAACTAGAAAGGGGGAAGACAGTCATTAATTGAGAGAGTACCTAAGTTTTGTTGAGAGCTCCGACAGAGAAATTCCAGGATGATGTAGGTATTTCTCTGCTGTTTGTCTCCCATTTAGAAAAGGGATTATATTTGTGCCTTGCTCATCTACTTTTTACCAGAGCAGCATAGCCAGGAATTGGCTAACAGGTTAAGCAATAACTGGTATGACATCAGCAGAGTTAGGGCTGTGATAACAACAGAAATTAAGTTACCTTTGAAATCCAAAGCCAGATGAACTCACCTCAGCAACAAAATACACACAAATCACCTGCATGTAGTCTCACACTTGACTTGTTCATTCACCCAGACTGATTTCACTGTTGGATAAAATATTTGCTTTATTCTTAAAACAGATTAGCAACTCAAAACTCAAGGTACTAAACATCAGAGCTTGAGGGCACTGTACAGAAGATGGAATGAAAATGGACAGATTTTTATAATGTTTTCTTTGTTGTATTACAGCAATGGTACTACTAAAAAGATCTCGAACACCTATTTTCAAAGCAGACAGACCTTTCACATTTTTCCTGAGACAAGCTAATACAGGTATGCATGCTCTCCCTTTCAGTAGCAGAATCCTTCACAAGTAGCACTGAAATCAGTGACAAGTTCTTTCTAAATATCATGCCATTCTTCAGTCCAGGGAATTCCAACAACCGTGGGAACAGGGGGCTTATGGTTTTTAAAGCATAAAGAATAGAGTTTACTTTCTCTGAAAAGAATGCATGACAGTCACAGAAGCCAGATTAGCTTCTTCTGTATACGGGCAGCATGTGCTCAAAAAATTTCTACCATAATTATAAGCACTCAAAAGATATTATAGATCTTAAATAACCCAGGATTAGGGACTGACCCACACAGGGCAAGTCATATTACAAATGGGCTGGATCAGATGGATTAATATACGGACACATTAAAATATAAATATTTCCCTATAAATGAAACTTATTCATGCCTATGCAGATGACACATAGGAAACAGAC